>CM060682.1:35479790-35661657 GCA_030686995.1 Artemisia argyi | reverse complement strand
GTACTATTGTTATGGAGTAATGGGAAGAACATCAAATATTACCCCCATATGTGCATTAATTTTAAAAAGTACTCCAAGCGTTTTGATTATCTTGATTCGAGTCATTAGAATAGTTTATTGTAAAGTATGTAAAAGTTCAATTGTAAGGGGGATGCAAATTCCCTATGACATATTATTTTGGATGGTAGGGTAAGAGTGTATGCACACAAAAAAAATAAATAAAAAATCAAAAAATCAAGAAAAAGAAAAAACATATAAAAGAAAATGAAAAAACATACAGACTACCATCCCGTTTCATTTTACGTTTATTTTATGTTTTGTTAGTTTTTGATTAACTTAAGTCGAGTCGAGTCTTGGCTTAGCAACGCCACATTGTACATGTAATTGACCAAGATGATTAACTCGCCACCAGTAAATATTGCCTTTATCCAACAAAACCGTGTTTATCCTATCCCTACACCTCACGTTATAACCCTTTAAAAGACCTCTTTGATAGTTTATCCTAGGTGCTTACGTCAAGTGGTGGAGGTTTGACCATTTCCCAAGCCTATGGTAATCTATTTGCTATGACAGGTAGTGAGAGATGTTTTCCATTTTCATATTGTGATATATACTTTATTACACCCGAGAGATGAGTAATTGCAAAGAGTGACGACCCAGAGTCCATAAAGAGTGACGGCGTCAGAAGTGGATCTAAGCAATACGAGTTTATTTTGGCGGCAAGTTGACGGGGTCACACATTACCCTTGACGCCGTCAGGATACAAAATCTATATATAGTTTTCTAGTTTTCATTCATTGTGTGCAACTTTGAAGGGAGTAAACACTAGACGAATTTTACAGCTATTTTAAGGGTTTCAACCCTTTGTTTCTTCCATGATTAATTGAAGATAAGTCTTTTATCAAATCATTCAATATGTCTATGTGTTGTTTGATTATATCTTACGCTTGTCTTCTCTTTAGCATGCGAGGCTAGGTTTTCTTTGTGTTTGCTTAGATGTAATGAAACTTAGATATTGATTATGGGTTGGTTGTTTGTTTATAGTTGTTGTGGATGAATGAATTTGATGTTAGGCTTAAGAAAACTTCCAGACTTCTAATTGGTAACTTGCTTGAACGTCTTAAGAAATATGATCGGATGTGTACTACGATATATTGGTTGTATTTAATGCGTAGGTAACTACTAATGAGGCCATGTTAGGAGCTAGCAGTCGGCTCGACATAGGAAGAGGTAGAAGCTTATAGAGTTAGGGAAGATCGTACACGGCCCTACGAATGGTATTAAGGAATATAACCCGTTATCCATGCAATTGTAAGAAACTAATCAACCTGTAAAAGATAGCTAGGGAGTAGTGAAATCTAAGTAAACACATCTTCTCTCATTATTATTTCCACCACAATTAGTTTAAGTTTAGTTTATTTTATTTTGATTGTATCTTTAGTTAATTGTGTTAGTTGATTAGCAACTAATTCCGCCCACTCCTTCCAAAACTGAGATTTTACTTGCTTTCATTTAAAATATAAAAATACAAAAAGAATCATCCCTCATCTTTAGACCTAGTTTTAGTGAGTTTTGACCCTAGCGAACACTATTCTTTGAGTTGAACGATCAATCCCCCAGTACTTGTCACTATACTATACTACAACGAACAGGTAGACTGCCTGGTGGGGATTGAAAGCTTCTCAAGATCCCTTGAGAAGTAAAACCTTTTGCGAGGGCACAATTCCACACAGCATACCTCTTTGTTAGTATTAATGTAAAGGACATGAAAAGTGTTTGTCTAAATGGTTTCAATCAACAAGGAGACTTATGTTGTACAATCTCCAAGACTTGTTGATTTCTAAAACCATATCATGTTTCAAACATGAGTTTACCATGAGAATGGTGGATAACACACCTTTCATGTAGAAATAAAATTCACATTACCTCATTGTTCAAAATATACGTGGATAACACTGTATTAAACTCATCTCATCCTGAAATGTACGATGATCATCTTAAGATCATGCGTGACGAGATTGAGGAGAACATGACGTGTGAATCTTTATTATTTCTTTGATCCTCTTATAATAGTAAGTGCTAATTGTATTTCTTTGTGTGCTAGTATACTAACATATATAAATAAATATATTTATATATAAAATTAAAGCTTATCTAAAACTATCTTTACGAACAAATATTATCCGTGGAGTTGAAAACTCACTGAAGACGTTGATAGTGAGAATGCGGATAATACTTAGATACTAGGATATGATAGTTTAATCTATCACTCGGCAAGTAGGCCCAAAGTCATGATTAATGTCCGCCTTTAGGTTCGTTTGTAAAAAGATCTCAAAACTTCATATATTGAAAACGATTGAATACATCATCCGATGTATTTGAGGCATTATACATTTGGGAAGTGCGCGACCCCAAGGAGTTTAGTGTAAAGATCTTTGTCTGACACTAACTCTAATAGTGTGGGAGAATTATGTGGATTGATAATGTACAAGTTATGTTTGTACCTTCATAGGTTGTTTCTAAACTTCTTGGCTCATCAAGAAACAAACAACTTCTACTATCTCCACTACCGAAGCCGATTACGCAAGCGCTGGAAAGGCATGAAATTTAGCACTATAGATGAGACAAGCTCTAATCTCTCAACGATACTTCCATGACGACATTCCCATGACGCGCTACAAGAAGAAGAGATTGACTTGACCTTATACTCCATGATTAACTCGTGCATCAAACACTTCATGATACGTCATCATCTCTGTCACTATGATGTTCAATGAGGATACATCTCTTTCGACATGGAATACTCATTGAACAACTTCGTTGACATTCCATTCCTAACCCACTCATGACTGTTTATATATTTCATTGGAAATATTTATGTCTTTTTATCTCAATTCGTTTTCTTCGTTCAAATCCTTTCATCTCATTCCCGATAACCTCTCATGACTATTCAAATATTTCACTGGAAATATTAAGTCATCCGTCGTATCCCTCTAGTGACTATTTACATATTTCACCGGAAATATTAAAAGTCAACTCATCTCGTACATTCTCGTTGTGCTTTCCCGAGAATCACTCATGACTGTCAAATTATTTCACTGGAAATATTGAAGTCATTCAGCATATTTTTCCAACAGCTATTTAATCGTCTCCTCGTAAACCTCTTGAATCATCATTCATATTTTAGTCTAGTTTCTTTTGTCACGAGAATTTATTAGGTATAAATT
The DNA here is from genome assembly GCA_030686995.1 of Artemisia argyi. Taxonomy (NCBI): domain Eukaryota; kingdom Viridiplantae; phylum Streptophyta; class Magnoliopsida; order Asterales; family Asteraceae; genus Artemisia; species Artemisia argyi. The sequence goes on along the minus strand of CM060682.1, from coordinate 35,658,430 downwards.
CTCTTCTCGCGTCAAAAGGTCTTGCTAAATAAGTAAGACATTTTCGTTAAAAACCAAAACTGGACAGAAAATTGTCTCAGCAGTGCACGACACCACTAAAATTAGTGGTACCGTGGTACCGTGTATCTGAGACAGCCCATTTTCTTCTTTCATTTCCCTCACTATTCACATTTAAACAAATCTCTCCTCTCTAAAACTCTGCCATAACCGAACCTTCAACCCACAAATCCATCACACATTTGTTAATCAAGATCGAGGCATTGCAATTAAGGATTTTCATTCACTACATCATACTCAACACTAATTGTAAGTTAATTGAACCTAATTTCTTTTATTCTGATTCTAGGGTTTGTTCATAATCACAAAATTCAAATTGATGTTTTTCAAAATCGATTAAATTTTTATGAAATTAGGACTATGATTAGATAATGTAGAACTAATATGACTCTCTAAACATAGAATTTGCATGAACCCACTCATATTACTCACCCTAGGTCCGAATTTTGCTGTCAAAATTCGTATTAGATTAAGTATCTTTAGTGAAATCATGACTAGGATACTTGAAATTGGATTAGAAGTGATTAGCACTTTAGCTTTTCAACTTTAAAAATGTTATGGCGCCAAGTTGACGCATTTGTCAAACACCCCAATTCCATTATTTTTTGAAAAAGTTCAAACGACTAGGTTCATGAAATAACTTTTCCTGCATTGTTGATACAAACTAAAAACGTTTTCGCATGTATACATGATCTCACAAATATGGGTCGAAATACATAGCTAATATGTATCATTCAACATATTAGATTGAGCAAAAGCAAAGTTAATGAGCGTTTGGTTAATCATATTAGGATTATCTTAGAGTCAAGATTACCTCACCTCCACATACTTTACATATAGGCACACACTAGTCATACATCACGGATCATGAAATTCGTTCATGTATTTATATATATATATATATATATATATATATATATATATATATATATATATATATATATATATTATCTTAGAGTCAAGATTACCTCACCTCCACATACTTTACATATAGGCACACACTAGTCATACATCACGGATCATGAAATTCGTTCATGTATTTATATATATATATATATATATATATATATATATATATATATATATATATATATATATATATATATATATATATATATTTATATATGCATACATTATTTTATAGGTAACAATGCCTCGTGTTGATTATCAAGATACAAAGCGTACATTCCAAACTTAATTGATGATCCAAACGTTCCAAATGAACAAAAACCTCATCTCCTTAAAGTCCAACATCGCTACATACACGAAGGTCGTGTAGTTGATGCTAACTTTGTTCCATTGGATGGCATTCACATATGCTTTCCAACCATCGGTCTTGATTGTTTATACTTAATAAATGATCAAATTTGTCCCCGGTTCATTTTAGAGTTCTATAGTCGTGTCCATACCTTCAGCGATAACGAGGGTAATGTCTTTATAGATTTTTGGATTCATAACGAAAACATTATGTTGTCCATCACCGAATTAGGAGATATTCTCGGTGTTCCTTCCTACGGTCAATGTGCCTACACAGAAGGCCATTCTTTAGACTCTCTTTACCTTCATCTTGAAAACGAAGGTCCATATCGTACCGAGCTTCCCGATCCTCAAACTATAAAACACTATGTCCAAAGCCCTCGAGTCACCAACACGTACCATAAACTTGATGGTTCCATAGTCACCCTTGACCCACACAAAATCTATCTCAAAGAAATCGTTCCCGACCTCAAGAATTAGGAACTACTCCTTCGAGAGAATGTCTTATCTCTAGCGGGCAACCGGGATCATGTTCCCGCTAGCATAGCTCACATGTTTTATTGTCTTAGTGTCGAGGAGCCTTAAAACCTCGCATACTACATCGCCAAAGAATGGGCAATATTTATAGTCGGTCCGATAAGCTCATGCCTTATGGCAAGTTGCTTACTAGTCTTTTTCGTTGGGTCTTGGCCACCTATCCACACCTTGAAAATATTCAATATCCTCTTGTTGACCATGTCATGAAACCTCTAGGTGGACTACAACGTCGTACAAAGCAACGTAAGGACAAAGGGTCCGAACGTGGTTATAAATCCACTTCCGATGCTACTCCCTCTTCCTCCTCCTTTCCCCTTGAATCATAATCTCAACCTATGGATGATGATGATGATGATGTTGAGGTAAATGATGAGGGAACTTCCGGTGCTCAGACTCCTTCACCCGACACCTATATTCGTGAGCTCGACACAAGAGATTTCACTCCTACAACCGACCTTCCACCTAGCATGACCAATCTTACTGTTGTCATGAGAAGGCAAACCGTGTTTATTAATCATCAAGTGTCAAAGCACGAACAAACTATTGAAGGTTTCAAGTCAATCGGGAAGGCAATTAAAGGAATTGGCAATAAGTTGGAGAAGTTGGGAAAGTCAAGAGATTGAGACAATATTTAAGTATTAATATATAATTGTATTTTCAAAACTAACTAATATTTAGTAACACTAACTTCAGATGATCTTTGGGATTGAAAAATCTTTTGGGTGTGTCTTTCAATTTTACCACCCAAATGTATTTTATCAAGTCTCACTCTTGGTTAATTTTATCATATGATCATTGTTTGTTCACATCTTGATTGTGATATTTGCCTAGATTATTTTATGTGCAAGTTTCTAGATGATAAATTTTCATGCTTACTAGTAGCCTATTTAATAGATTAATCACATGATCATACTAGTTGCTAGTTGTGATTTAGATCATGAAATCCATGTTATTGTTCTTTAGTGAGTGGAGTTAACAGGATTTGCTGCAAATAGTGCACCTAGGATTACCCATTTAGGTAGCCTAGAACCTGCAAAACTGAGAAAAACATCTCCAGCAGGCCACGACACCACTAAATAGGGCACGACACCACTAAATTTAGTGGTACCATGGGTGATTTAGTGGTACCGTCCCCTGGGTAGATGTTTCTCACTATTTGCTTTCACTTTTTGACTTTCTTTCCCCTAGAATCTGGAAGCATAAAATAATTCCAATGCTCAAAACTCTCTAAACTCATCATCCTACACCATGCATGCTTGAAAGATGGCTATTTAAGCACTTCTCATGCACACACATTTTTCACAACCATTCCTCAATTGTGGAAATGGTGGAAGACATGGTGGTGCTTGATTGAGTCATCTAACCTTGCTTTATAGCATCAACAATTGCTCGATTCCTTGGTATGCTCCAAATGAGGGGGAGTATACATCAAGGGGGAGCCTTCGTAGTCTTTTTGCTCCGACAGAAAGGGGAAGAAGTGGATATAAACTCACTCTAAAAACTTGTCGAAACTATATATATATATATATATATATATATATATATATATATATATATATATTTTTTTTTTTTTTTTTAAATAAAATGAGTTTATGTTTTGTCATAATAAAAAAAGGGGAGATTGTAGATGCAAATAATGTCTAAAAACGTTATTCTCATCTTTCGATATCTCTATGTTTTGATAATAAAAAAATGTGAAAACATCTTACGTCAAAATTAACGTAAACAAGTTTTTAGTCGAAATATCCGATTTCTACGTCAATCACTCTAGGTATGAACAAACAAATTTACAACTTGACAAATGATCAAATAAGTGAATTTGTGTTTTGAACTTCACATTTTAGCTTGACAAAGCTTTCTTTTCAAACATATATTTTACAAATTATTTTTAAATTATAAAGAAATGTTTTATTTAGGAAAATCATTTCAAAAATGTTCCCCAACAACTATTTTTACCCAAACCAGCTCCAAACTCCCTCAAATAAAATTTCACCACTAAAGACAAAAAATGGAGCGTATTTGTCTGGCACGGTACCACTAAATTTAGTGGTGCCGTCCCCCTTAAAATGGTCAAATTTCCAGAGTCAATAAATACCACTTCATTTCCCAGATTTTTGCTATCCTTTCACACACACAACTTTCTGGTTTCCATCCTCTTTTTCTCTTTACACTTCTTAGATAATTAGTTAGTTTTCTTTTGTTTAAAGAGTGATTCTTTCATCCAACCAAGAATCATCTACATACCTCTTCTAGTCAAGAGAAGAACACAAAGTATCAAGAAGATACAAGGTTTTGGTGTCATAGAGTAGTGCACTTGTATTACTAGTTGTCTACTTGATTGTATCTTGATATACATCAAGTGTATTAGTGTTTCCTAGTTATTGTGTTGATCAAGTGTATTAGTGTTTCCTAGTTATAGTATTGATCAAGTGGATCAAGAATAGATTGTGTGAGGATCGTGTAGTTTGTATGAGGATCGTGTTGATCGTGTAGATTGTGTGAGGATCGTGAAGATCATGTAGATTGTGTGAGGATCGTGTTGATCGTATGATAAGTTAGGATCATGTGGATCGTGGTAGATTGGTATTAGCTAAGACTAGTACTCGACATTTAGCTTAGTGTCGGAAAATAACGTAAGCGACGTTGTACGGTTTTCTCCACCTGAAGGGAGTCTTGTTGATATAGTGCTTACAACTCTCGAGTGTGGTACTCGAGGAGTGGAGTAGGGCGAAGAAGAGCTTCATGACCGAACCATTATAAATCTCGTTATCTTGGCTTGATCTTTCCATCTCTTCTCTTTACTTACTTATTGCATATTAGTATTAGTATAGTGTTGTGTTCATATTGGTGTTGATTGACTTTACATACAATTGAATCTACATTTTTCAAAGGTAAACTTTTATAACTAAAGAAAACAAGTCGGTAAACTATTCAACCCCCTTCTAGTTTCCCATAAAATTTACCAAATGTATTGAATCACTTGAACCTAAAAAAAAAACGATAGACCATTACAAGACACGATGGGAGCAACATAGTTTTTGAATAGATGAGCATAACATATTGATACGTGGGAATCGCACCAGGCTTTACCTCTCGAGGGATCTCGAGAAGCTTACAACCCCCACCAGGCAGTGTACCTGATCGTTGTAGTATAGTATAGTGACAAGTACCGGGGGATTGATCGTTCAACTCAGGAATAGTGTCGCTAGGATTAGGAAGCCTAAAAACTAGACCTAGAGGTGAGGGATGATTCTTTTTGTATTTTTATATTTTTATAAAAGCAATTAAAATCTCAGGTTTTTGGAAGAGTGGGCGGAATTAGTTGCTAATCAATTAACCCAATAACTAAGATGCAATCAAAATAAAATAACAGAAATGAAAATAAAGCTAATTAAACTAGTGGTGTGAACAATAATGGGGAGAATTGTGTTTACTTAGGCTTCATTACTCCCTATATATCTTTTACAGGTTGATAGTTTGTTACAATTGCATGGATGACGGGTTATATTCCTTAATACCATTCGTGGGGTGGCGTACGTACTTCCCCAACTCTATAAGCTCCTACTTCACTCCTATGTCGAGCCTGCAAGAAGCTCCTAACATGGGATCCTTAGAATTCGCTCATGCATTAAATACAACCATAATAACCTAGTACGCATTGGTTCATGTTTCTTAAGACGTTCAAGCATGTTACATATGGAAGTCTGCCAGTTTTCTTAAGCCTAACATCGAAATCATTCATCCGTAACAACTATAAACAAACAATCAACCCATAATCAACATCTAGGTTTCACTACATCTAAGCAAACACACAAAAGATCTAGCCTAGCATGTTAAATTTAAGACAAGCGTAAGATATATTCAAACAACACATAGACATATTGAATGAATTGAAAGGATACTTATCTCAATTGAACATGAAAGGGTTCAAAGGGTAAAAACCCTTGAAAGAACAACAAAATTCGTGCTAGGGTTTCTCCAAAGTTATCCCCTCTTAAGTTATATCTAATGAATGAAAATTGCAAAACTATATATAGATTTTACAGGGTGACGGCATCAAGAAGGAATATCTGACGCCGTCAACTCGTCGCCCATAATGAGATCGGATTGCCTAGATCCAAGTTTGACGCCGTCATGTGTAATTTAGTTGTAGGCCGTCACCATATCATGAACCATGACGGCCAAGCTTGATGCCGTCACAATTTCTCTGGATCGTCACCACTTACATCTCTTGTTTACTCTTGACGCCGTCACATGAAGCCTCTTGACGCCGTCAGGTACTGTTTCCAGCAAGGAAATTAAGACGTTGCCGTTTTCTTCACTTTTATGCCCCAAAAATGTCCAAAATGCTTCATTTTTCAGAATTCACTCCAAAAGTACCTAAACTCACAAAAGGAACGATTTAGGGCAATAATTTATCAAATAAATTCAAATCCGGGCTTAAATGACCCCCTAAAAACGGCTCATTTTTCGCCTCATCAAATACCCTTACACTTGAGATTTGCTTGTCCTCAAGCAAATGCGCTTTTATTCTAATCAAAATACAAGTTAGGGGTCATTTAACACTAATATAAAATTAATTACAACAAATAATCGTTCCACTAAAGACCAAAGACAAGCAAGGAGGTCATACACTAGCACATCACAAATAGTGTTTAGATACTCACATCTCTCGGGTGTTATAAAGCATATATCACAATATGGAAATGGAAAACATCTCTCACTACCTGTCATAGCAAAATAGATTACCATAGGCTTGGGAAAGGATCAAACCTCCACCACATGGCGTAAGCACCTAGGATAAACTATCAAAGAGGTCTTTTAAAAGGTTATAACGTTAGGTGTAGGGATATGGAATACACAGTTTTGTTGGATATAGGCAATCTTTTCTGGTGGCGAGTTAATAATCTTGGTTAATTACATGTACAATATGGCGTTGCTAAGCCAAGACTAGACTCGACTTAAGCTAATAAATGAAAATATCAAAAACATAAAATAAATATAGAATGAAACGGGATGGTAGTCCGTATGTTTTTTTTTCTCTTTTCTTTTTCTATATATATATATATATATATATATATATATATATATATATATATATATATATATATATATATATATATATATATTTCTTTCTTTTTTTCTTTTTCTTTTTTTGTGCATACACTCTTATCCTACCATCCAAAATAATACATCATAGGGAATGAATATTTCCCTTACACTTGAATTTTTACATACTTTACAATAAACTAATTCTCATTACTCGAATTAAGATAATCAAAACACTTAGAGTACTTTTAATACTAACGCACATATGGGGGTAATATATGATGTTCTTCCCTATTACTCCATAACATAAGTACTTTACCCATGAGTCCCAATCGTCCCAAAATAATATGTACAAGGATATGACTCGACTTAGCAACCATGTAATCAATTAGATAATTAACTAAGGGTTTAAACAAATAACAATAATGCACTAAAGATGAGTGCATAAAAGGAAGGCTAAGGCGATTTGGGTGTACATTTAAGTGGGTTGTAACAAATTATTCCTTTAAGTAAGATGCTTAAAGTTAGAAACGAAAAGATAGCTCGGAGGGGTGTACTAGGGGTTTCGTGTACTAAAATGAGTACAACGCTAAGGTGTGGGAAAAATTAATTGACTTAACTAGCCAAGTAATATGACTTAAATGGTCAGGTAATTATGATACGTGATTAACGCAAGGGTGATCCTAATGCCTCTTATCATGTAGTAAATCCTACTACACGAATGTAGTCTCACTAGCGGTCTCGGGATGCATCACTAACGCAAGTTCTTGAATCTAAATGCTACCGGTACACTCATAAGCACTAATAATAAATGCTTTTCCTATCAAATCTAAAGGTGAACCTCACGTATTTTGGTGGAAAATTTTTCTGAATGGTACGGTTTTGTGCTAGTCATACAACTCTTATCCATGAGACGCTTGCTAAGGCTAAAGTTTCACTCCTAAATGTTGTAAAACAATTTAAATTTGGCGCTAAAATTACACTAACAAGTATTTCTCATAGTTTTATTACACACATACCATCAAACAAACAAACTCAAGTGAAAGTGTATCCTATAAGGTATCATCATTTACCCTCCCCTTACACTTAGGATGAACATTGTCCCCAATGTTCAATTAAAGAATGTAAAAGTGAAATAGGTAAAAGAATGAAATCAAATACTCCCCTGATTCGTTCGGTGTGGATAGTGCGGTAACAAGGTTAGATCTTTCTCCAAGAAAATGAACAATCAAAGCTTCCCTTCCAGAAAAATAAATCATCTTCTTGTCATACATAACCTGTTAAACCTGAGAAAACAAACAAGGCAACCTCGCGTAAAATCGGCAGCAATTTATATATACTAACAAATCCTAGAAAGCAAATTAAGATATAATGCTTGTGGAATGAATGTTTGCAGATTTCCTAGAGTTTATAAAACTAAAGAATTAACAAAAACTTTAAGACTCCGTTAGAAAAACAAAACTAGCAAAATTTCCAGAATTTTACACATGACGCCGTCAGGAGTTAACTCATGACGCCGTTAAGAAGTGACCTGCAGAAATCTTTACGTTAAGTTTCTGGAAAAGTTCTGGAAAAACTTATGTGCTATTTCCTGGAAAATCCTGCAAAACATCATTATGACTCGATACAAGCATTTGACTCTAACAATTACTAATATACATGTTCATTTATTATTGTGGAGAATCATGATCAATTTCGTTTCTTAAAAACATATTTGGGGTTTCCCCTTACACTTATCTCTTGCAAAATACCTTTGTATGAAGTTAAGACGAAGTTAAACGACAAAATAAAGCATTTTCACAATAATAAAAATAAACCCATCCTTTGTATTCTAACTCATCTACCATGATTTTATTGTATTCACTACGCGAGATTATTTTCATTGGTAGAGATGAGTTAAGGTAGGCATCAAAGCTCTTAAATCCGATCTTAAAAGGAAATTGCATATTAAATGAGCTATCATTCTCAATCCTTGTTCTAGGGTCGACATACCTAAGAGGGTCCACTTTATCTTCCATCCTACCCTCATTAATTACGTAACCATCATCTAGGTCCTCGTCGGAGTCTGAATAGTAAAAAGGACTAGCCCTATGGTCATCATCATGGTCAGACTCATCCATTTCAGAATTATTGTCAAAGTGATGATTAGGCGAGAGGTGAGGTGGGTTCTCATTTTCCACTAAAGGGAGTGGGGCGGGCATTTGGAAAATCCTACGACGAAAAACACGAATAACAGGAATCAAACGATCAATGCTATTGTTATCCATCGAGATAGTTTACGAACAAAGGAAACAAATAAATAAGATAGACTAAAGAGAAACTAGAAATAAAAATAAAATCTTACTAGAAAAGAATCTAGCAATTAGACCTAATAAAAAGAAATCCTAACCTAGATAATAACTATTCCCCGGGCTGAGGCGCCAAAAACTTGATACGTGGGAATCGCACCAGGCTTTACCTCTCGAGGGATCTCGAGAAGCTTACAACCCCCACCAGGCAGTGTACCTGATCGTTGTAGTATATTATAGTGACAAGTACCGGGGGATTGATCGTTCAACTCAAGAATAGTGTCGCTAGGATTAGGAAGCCTAAAAACTAGATCTAGAGGTGAGGGATGATTCTTTTTGTATTTTTATATTTTTATATTTTTATAAAAGAAATTAAAATCTTGGGTTTTTGGAAGAGTGGGCGGAATTAGTTGCTAATCAACTAACCCAATAACTAAGATGCAATCAAAATAAAATAACAGAAATGAAAATAAAGCTAATTAAACTAGTGGTGTGAACAATAATGGGGAGAATTGTGTTTACTTAAGTTTCATTACTCCCTAGATATCTTTTACAGGTTGATAGTTTGTTACAATTGCATAGATGACGGGTTATATTCCTTAATACCATTCGTGGGGTGGTGTACGTACTTCCCCAACTCTATAAGCTCATACTTCACTCCTATGTCGAGCCTGCAAGAAGCTCCTAACATGGGATCATTAGAATTTGCTCATGCATTAAATACAACCATAATAACCTAGTACGCATTGGTTCATGTTTCTTAAGACGTTCAAGCATGTTACCTATGGAAGTCTGTCAGTTTTCTTAAGCCTAACATCGAAATCATTCATCCGTAACAACTATAAACAAACAATCAACCCATAATCAACATCTAGGTTTCACTACATCTAAGAAAACACACAAAAGATCTAGCCTAGCATGTTAAATTAAAGACAAGCGTAAGATATATTCAAACAACACATAGACATATTGAATGAATTGAAAGGATACTTATCTCAATTGAACATGAAAGGGTTCAAAGGGTAAAAACCCTTGAAAGAACAGTAAAATTCGTGCTAGGGTTTCTCCAAAGTTATCCCCTCTTAAGTTATATCTAATGAATGAAAATTGCAAAACTATATATAGATTTTACAGGGTGACGGCGTCAAGAAGGAATATCTGACGCCGTCAACTCGCCGCCCATAATGAGATCGGATTGCCTAGATCCAAGTTTGACGCCGTCATGTGTAATTTAGTTGTAGGCCGTCACCATATCATGAACCATGACATCCAAGCTTGACGCCGTCACGATTTCTCTGGATCGTCACCACTTCCATCTCTTGTTTACTCTTGACGCCGTCACATGAAGCCTCTTGACGCCGTCAGGTATTGTTCCCAGGAAGGAAAATTAAGACTTTGCCGTTTTCTTCACTTTTATGCCCCAAAAATGTCCAAAATGCTTCCTTTTTTTAGAATTCACTCCAAAAGTACCTAAAATCACAAAAGAAACGATTTAGGGCAATAATTGATCAAATAAATTCAAATCCGGGCTTAAATGACCCCCTAAAAATGACTCGTTTTTCGCCTCATCACATATAATGGAAAACAAAACAAGATCCAAACTTAATTAAAGATAAAAAAAATCTAAAACTATAATTAACACAAGCATATAGAAAAAGGAATCCAACTGGTGGAGTTTGTCGCTGATGTTGGTGGTAAAAATCAGTGATGATGGTAGCTGTAAAGTGCACCATTGTTGTGATGAGTAGTGCCAAAGCTTGATAAGTTGAGACCGGAGGTGGTAATGATCCAACAAGTTAAGATTTTTTTTTTTTTTTTTTTTTTTTTTTTTTTTTTTTTTTGGTAACAATGATTTCCGACCTTATAACCGACTAATTCACGGGGTTTGAACCCACCGCCACACAAACTCAAACCAGGTAAAGCCCTCCCTTTTTGGGAGGTTGGCGTGGCCACTTAAGGATGTTTACACTTAGCAGGAATTGAACTTGAGACCTCACACATTTTAGAGTGATAGTCACAAGCCCTTTTGCCACTAGGCCACCTTTAAGTGGTTATGTTTTTTTTTTTTTTCTTTTTTTTTCTGTATTTCAGATTCATTATTATTTTTTTTTACAAAAAGGTCAAATATGTTAAATAAAATGAAAGTTATTTACATGAAATAGCACAAGAGAAGAAAATGGAAAGGACAACCCCTAACTCAATACTTCTCTTGCCTAGAAACAAAAGAAACAAAAACAGAAATGGACAAAACCCATTCTGATAACTAAGCTGCAAATACTAATGAGACTAATAACCAAACCACAAGTACATAACCAAAAGCAACCCCCTGATCTCAAACTCAGCATAGAGACAACTTGATCTAGGACCACATGTATACTCTGAATACATGGAGGATTCCAAAGGGACCAACCAATGGAGTTCCAAACATCACCATACACATGTAGCCCAAAGAAAGCAAATATACTAAGCTTAAAAATAGGGGAGAAGCAATACATAACAATAACAGCAATCCAGCATAATTCACCGAAAATGAGCCAAACATAAAAGATAATCACTGCAGCAAACTCCACCAAATTGTATGTTCCAGAAATAAGCCAACTCTGCCATAAATTCCACAGCAACTTAAGGAGAAGATGAATCATCAAATAAGCAATCATCCCAAGACCTTGTCTCATTAAAAAACCTTGCCAAATAAAAACCCGTGGGAAAACTTTGAGCAAGGAAAAAGAGTACAAGGCATATTTGTGTTAGAGTAACAAAAATTCCAGACAAGAAAGCGCAAACTCCAGTTAACACTAATAACCCCATACCCCAACCAAAACTTAAAAATAACCACATACACAATATTACCATTAATCTGATCATACCAACAAATCGGGAAAACCAGAACCAGGCCATAATCAAATCCATACCAGAACACCAGCACAAAAGTAAGAATTAACAAACAATAGTGCATAGTGACCTGATCAGTAAACCTCATAAACCAATACAAATTACTAGTACAAAAGTAAGAATTATGGTTTTTTGGGTAAAGGGTTTTCCCGGTAAATTTATTACCGGAAAAAAATAGTTAAGCACAACGAATATTGGTGAATCCCACATCTTAGCCCAAAATTAGGCGAAAACAAACGCACCAACTATGCTTCAAATATAAACTATCATAAGAATGACATGCCATACTTATGAGGTCTACTACAAATTCTATCTAAGTTGACCCTGAAGACTAATGTTAAAAGAATCAGCAAAATGCATTTGAGCATCAGTCTAACCAGGATCAACAAAATCATCATCATCATCATCATCATCATCGTCATCATACAATCATAAGTTTTCTTTCATTGTTCATACAAGCTTTTATTTCTCACTCCACTACCACTTTTAAAAGCTTCATTAACCGTGGAGCCCGTAGAAGCTATAAAACTGGCAATTTTGTTTTAAACCTCGAACACTTTGCTGTCACTATACTCATTAACCAGATCATCAACCTTATAGAAGCAATAGTAGAAGAAATATGAAGAGTTGATTTACAAGGTTTTAGAGGCTTCCAATCATCACCCACTAGCACAAGCTTCTCACCAAGCATCTGACTTTCTAGCTTATTAATCCTTACAACCAAAGGTGTAGTAGTTGGACTAATAGATACCAACCAACCACATATTGGACAACTTTCTTACCTGAATTTAACGACCCCTATTTGATCCAAGCTCATCATCTTTCTCAATCATATTAAGCTCATCAAAAGGATGACCTTGTCTCTACTTCAGAATTCTTAATTGTACCACTTGAACTAGCACCATTCTTTTTAGTGATGGCTTGGTAAACTTGTTTCTTAGACTTAAATTGAAACTTAGATCCCACATTAGTACCACGAGAAGTCTGTCTAGGAGGCTATTAGAAACCATCATTTTTTGGTTTTTCAATAACCCGTTTTGGACATGACATACCATCATGCCCAAATATCATACACACACCACATCTAGGTGGTTCACATTCGTACTCTACCCTCACCATGTGAAGAACCTATCAATCATCTTCCACATTGGAAATATCAATAACCATATGCTTCTTTAACTTTCGATCAACCCTAATAATAATCAATGCACGAGCATAATCCATACGACCCCATGATTGTAGACACATCGAACTCATTTATATCGGGTTACCCAAGCTTAGTTTCCATCACACTCAATACGTCTGCAATAAAAGCCACCATAGGAATATCATGGAATTTTACCCAAATGTGAACTGAATTCAGATCTTCCTTAAGTAAATTATCATTTGGCATCCATTTCTTCATAATGATAGGTGCAAATCTAATAAACCATGTACCATTCTCCAATACCCCGTTCATACCCTCAGTTGAAGCAAACTTCTTACATGCATTCTTGACATAGTACTCAAAAACCGAAAATGCTTGTTGGGAATTACACTAACAGTTATCACTGTTAAGCATGGAAGAAGCCACTGCTGAAGAATGCACTAGCAGTGGAAACTCATTACCACTTCTAGTACATAATATTACCACTGCTGCAGGATAATTGTTAGGAAATGTGTATTAGATAAGTATAGAAAAGATCTCGTGTATATTCTATTATTCTAAGTTAATACTTATCTTGTAAAGACTCCTCGTGTCCTATAAAAGGAGGTCCTAGGTTTAGGTTTATGTACGTATCAATTAGAAAGCTTCAAGGTGTAACCCTAGGGGTAAGCTAGATCACTCGTATTATTATTCTTAATAATATTGGAGCTTAAAGTTTGGTTTACATTCTGTGTTCATATACAACTGTTCTCACTTACAAACAAACTTACAAACAAATCTTCAAAGTATTACTAAGTATATTCCTCGTACTTGTTAGTGTCATTCAAAGTATCATTCTAACACAAGGCGTGTGTTTAGATCCATCAATGCTACTCTTTTACCCATGAAATAACCATACAAGCTCAAACCAAATCTCAAATGAACATCCCAAATAGACGCATTAGGATCTTTAACTGCATCCTTTGCATTAATTCCAAAGATCTAAAATTTACCTTATTTGTACCAACCTCATCTATAACCAAACTCGCAAAAGATTTCAGATTAGTGCTCGCCTTCACGTTTGGTACACTCTGATCCCCTCCATCAGCCCCACCTTGCGTCTGATCAGTACCATCAAAACCAGTTTCTGAATTCATCTCCATGTTAACAGTATTAGCATTCTTACTAGGAAACGTTACAATGTCATTTAGTTCCACAGAACATACATTCGAACCATCACCCACCCTACAACCATTTTTTTCTGATGATTTCCTCCTCTCCCACCCGAATCTAAGAATCCTTTTTGCATACTTACATTCAAACAGCCACACATAAGACCAATGATGTAGATATATCAGTAAGCACTACACATACATCAAGGAAAAAAAATAAACAAAGCGATATACTATAGACCTGAAATTTGTTTATAGCCCTAATCAGTCTAATCATGACTTAAGGTAGTGCAGATCATTGATAAAAAGAGAAGCTCCAATGACAGATCCCATACGAACAACAAGCAATCAACGAAACAAGATGATTATCGAACGTAACAATGAACCTAACCTACAAACCCTAAAACAAAAACTAACCCTAAACCAACTTAGCAGCGAACAACAAGTAATCAACCCAAGGATTGATTACTAATCGACGATCAAAGATTGATACATAAGCAATCAACGAATAAGGAATTGAAGAACCACCTATGGGAGAGGGGAGGTTGTCTGGTTTGGATTAGTGACCAAAGGGAAGGGATAATGTGACTGTTGTGGTTTTTGTTATTTAACCGGTTTTGAAAGACCGTCAACTCAAGTGATTTTTTTATTTTTATTTATTTTTATTATTTTTTTTATAAAACTTAGTTGAACAAAAACTCAAAATTAAGTCATCGGCATGTATATATACCTCCTTCTTCAACAAGCATATATGCTTATTTGATTTTGGCTCGAGTCACAAGTTACATATATAACTCAAAGCTCCGGATCAAAGAATGTAAATTAAAAATAAAATCGCAACTCATTTCTTGACCATATCACCTTGTTGCCGGTGTGTGCAAGACTGTATAATTGATTAGTTGTCATTGACTGCGCTTAAGTACACAAAGTATGTATAATTGTTGCCACACATAAAAGGGTACAACAATGGGCCGCCTGCATATTCAACAACTAAAACTTGCATAGTAAAAGATACTTTTACAACATCGCATATCATGTATTAAAAACTTGCATTTTGAATAAATATACAAATATTTAAGTTTAGTTGAATGTATATGAAATTCCCCAAGTAGTTTTAAATAAGGTTGGGCGTTATAGTGATGGTCGACCACCTGGTGGTGCCACCCACCACGCGTTGCCTCCATTACCTCACTTCCCTCCCACACGCGGTCCCTCATTTTGTGTATTTGTTTGGTGGTGCAGACCACAATACCGTTCCCACCTTTATTTTTTGTGAGATATATTTGTATAAAGTGAAATATCTTTTTATATTTGGTTTGGTAGTGATCATTACACCTGTTTGGTGGTGGGTTCGATAGTGTGATTAATAATGATGTGACGCTGACATGGAGATGACGAGTTTAATGACCATTAGACTTAGAGTGGAAGGTGTAGTGAGTAACTCAAGTTACTCATTTGGGGGCCATGGGTGCCAAATCATCTTTAACCTTCTTCATAACTAACCTTCCTCACCAACAACTAACCTCAACTTACTCATTTGGGGCCCACCATTTACAACTTTATTTTTTTTATTCATTTCATTAAATAAACTAAATTCATTTCATTAAATATAAAAATACATTACATTTCATTAAAAATACATTAAATAAATTAATGTAAGTCGAGTAGCCGCCGGTTGAGTAGCACAAAGGTTGAGTAAGTTTGGTAGTTATGTGGGCCCATTCAAAGTAACTCGGTTAAGGACACATGTCGCGTTTTGAGAGGGGTTACGGAGTTGAGTAGTCACGCATGACCATTTAGCGAACTTAGTTTAAAAGTGACCATGGTGGAGACCTAAAAAAATATTTTTTTTACTAGATTAGTACTTACATTTAAAAAAAATAGTTAAAAAAAAATACAAAACAATACAAATCTAAACCAAATATTTAAGTGGGCCAACTAAACCCACAATGTTAACATTGACCATAGCCCACTAGTTTTCTACTATTACTACATCAGATAAAAAAATAAAATAAATTAGAAAAAAAAGGAACGAATCATGTTCTTCTTCTTATACCCACTTTAGACACACCACACACACTTAAACCCAAAACCATAAATTGAGTTATAGATCGGAAAATAATTGCAAAGTCCTTTTGTTAGAATCTTGAGCTCGTCATGCAGACGAGTAGCAACCAAACGACGAGCTTTGAGGAGGGGGGGGGGGTGCAATGGCGAAAGTGGCGAGCTATAAGCAGATTTAACGTAGGAGTGGCGAGCTAATACGAGTAGCTGCGCCTTCCGCTCTTATCCTAATATGCTAAGACGGCTTAAATTGTTTAGCTTTGTTATATATTAGTAGTAAAACGTAAACATATATTAGGGACTTAAGTGTACTTTTGTAATTAGATTAGGTGTTAGACATAAACTAGAATTAGTTAGCTTGGAGTACAAGGCAAGCTAGGTTTCCACCTCCTCATCTCTATAAATAGAGATGAGGGGATGCTAGTTATTCATTCTTCTTCCTCGTTGTAATAGCTTTATTAGGTTTTTAATAAAGGTTTGGTACGGGGGTATATCGTGTGCAATATTCTTGTCGGTCCTTTGTAGTCTCTCGTGTTTGTTACTCGTGCTCGATATAACTTGCGATCCAGCGTTCCACGATTGAGCTTTGGGTTGTTGTCGAGGTATTTTCTAACAAGTGGTATCAAGAGCCGCGGTTATTGTGGTCATCGAAGTTCGAGTGCTAGATCGAGGTTTCGAGTTAATCCGAGGTGCCGAACTTGTTCGAGGTTTCGACGTTCGAGTTCGCGAGAAGTAGCAGATTGTCGAGACGAAGAAGACGAAGTCAGTCGCTTGTTTGGTTTTTTCAAACACGTGAAGATTATAATAAAAGTTGACAAGGCACTTGGTTTTTTATTGTAAATAGTAAAAAGTTGTTATACTACTTCATTACTGTTCGATTATTATTATATTCGAACAAAGTAAAAAGGATTGAATATTATAGCAATCAATATTTGATTTTGTTTAATCGTTTTTGGGTTTTCCAAAAGATCGATTAACGTGAAGGATTATTTGTTTGCGGTTTTTTTGCGGTACAAGTTTCGATCGTGGTTTGCTTGGGGTTCAAGTTTACGGTCGGGTTGGCTTGTTCGAAATCAAGGGTTTAGAGTTATTCTAATTAATTCGATTTGCAAGAAGGGTTTATAGCAACAAGGGGAATATTGCACACGGCTTGTGAGGCTTGTCGGTAAAGTTGGTTAAGAAACAACTTGACAAGGTTTTTAGCAAAGGATAAAAAGAATGGCTAGTTCTATAACTAGGTTTGACATCGAGAAATTCGATGGGAAGAATGACTTCGGGTTATGGCAAATAAAGATTCCTGCTTTAATGGTACAGCTGGGATGTGATGCTGCATTAAAAACATTACCCGCGGACATGGAAGCAGGTGAAAAGGCTGCTTTGATGAAGAAGGCATACAGTACCTTGATTCTATGCTTGGGAGACCGGGTTTTACGGGAAGTTACCAAGGAAACATCTGCTGCAGGAATTTGGTCCAAGTTGACTAGTCTGTATATGACTAAGTCCTTAGCAAACAGACTGTATCTGAAGAAGAAGCTGTACACATTCTATATGAGTCCAGGTACGAAACTGGGTGATCATATAGATGAGTTTAATAAGTTGATACTTGATTTGGCGAATATTGATATCGAGATTGAGGATGAAGATCAGGCACTTATGTTACTTACGTTGTTGCCATCGTCTTATGAAAACTTTGTGGAGACATTGTTGTATGGGAGGGAATCCTTGACAATGGAGGATGTTCTGGCGACTCTGAATTCAAGGGAGTTGAAGAAAAGAGCCGAAGGCACAAAGGAAGATACTGGTGACGGGTTATATGTAAGGGGAGGGTCAGATCATTCAAGGAAAGCTCATTCTGGTGGAAGTTCGCAGTTTAAGTCAAGGGGTAGAACTTGTAAACTCAAGTGCTTTATATGTCATTCAGAGGATCATCTGAAGAGAGATTGTCCAAGGAAGAAGTCAAGTGGGTTTGTTAAGAAGGGTAAGCATGATCAGGATTCTGATTCTTCTGATGACGAGGGTAACACCTACTTTTGAGAAGCCTTAGCGGTGGTCGGGAATGATGAGATGACTGAATTTGTAATGGATTCAGGTGGGTCTTATAATATGACACCTAGGAGGGATTTCTTGTATGACTTTAAGGATTTTGATGGTGGTTCGGTTCAGTTAGGTGATAACAGGACATGCACTATCAGAGGGACAGGAAAAATGAAGATACAGTTGCATGATGGTTTAAGCTTTATACTGGAAAATGTTAGGTATGTTCCAGGGTTAAAAAAAAGCTTGATTTCATTGGGTACTCTTGAAAAAGAGGGTTATACTGTCAAGATGCAGATGGGTAGAGTCAAGGTGATCAAAAGTTGCGGGGTTATGATGACTGGGATCAGGAAAGAGAACTGTGTGTATACTCTTGAAGCAAAAGTGACGACTTTTGATGTACAAAAGCATGGAGGTTCAAAACAAGTTGGATTTAAACAACTTGGTCATAAACAAGTTGGTCTCAAACAACTTGGTCATAAACAAGTTGGGTTCAAACAACTTGGTCCTGGTGTTAAAACAGAAGTCCATGGAGTACAGGTTGACGAACGTGTTTGGTTTGAGGTGGAACTGCAGGGAGCTCAGGAAAATCGTGAAGCTGAGGTTGTTCAGGATAGTAACGATGATGCTGCAGTGGCTCAAAGAAAGTTGGAGGACAAGCAACTTGAAGAAAATACAAACACGGGCTGCTTGGTAAAGGAGCAGAAAAAGGTACACCTTGGTATAAAGGTGGGGGCAGACATTACGGTAACCGGAGTACCTGGTCAAGAGGGTGCAGAGGGTAATGTTGCTGAAAAGAAGAAAGTGAAGGAGTCTACGGAAGCTAATCTTGGAAAATTACTAAAGTACAATGCCTGGTCGACAAGGTGGTCCCCAGTCCGAGGTTCCAGCATGAGGAAAAGGTGCTGAGTATCAATTATGTTTAAGTGTTACTCCTAAGGTGGAAATTGTTATATATTAGTAGTAAAACGTAAACATATATTAGGGACTTAAGTGTACTTTTGTAATTAGATTAGGTGTTAGACATAAACTAGAATTAGTTAGCTTGGAGCGCAAGACAAGCTAGGTTTCCACCTCCTCATCTCTATAAATAGAGATGAGGGGGATGCTAGTTATTCATTCTTCTTCCTCGTTGTAATAGCTTTATTAGGTTTTTAATAAAGGTTTGGTACGAGGGTATATCGTGTGCAATATTCTTGTCGGTCCTTTGTAGTCTCTCGTGTTTGTTACTCGTGCTCGATATAACTCGCGATCTAGCGTTCCGCGATCGAGCATCGGGTGCTTTAACGGCAAAAGCTGAAGAGTTTTACTTCTTTCCTTGTATTTGTCCAAAAACGCAACATGGAATATGATCCCGATGACTATGTTTTATGAAAGATATCCTGACTAAAATGTTTACTTATTACGAGTAGTTAATGTGAAGTAAAGTTATTACTTCAACCTCTATAAGGGGGGTGGCATCTTTGCGGGGAAATGGGCTCGACAAAGACTACCGATCGGTAAGCATGGCTGCCACTGCATCGGTAAGGCCAATCGGTGCTGCAAAAGGTGTGTATCACCGAATCGGTGGGGAGAAAAGCAAGGCACAATGTTACCGTTTGGAGTAAATGCTAGGAGCGTGGATGCATTGATTCAAAAAAAATAATAATAATAATAATAAAATCCCTATAAATATTCACTAATAACACATATTGTTTCATTCACAAAAATCTCACAAATCAAATCACAAAATCAATACACAATTTAATTAACAATGTCCATATCTTCTTCGTCATCGGACGAGATCATTATTCCCCCGGATTCGTCCGAAGAATGGTTATCCGGAAGTACGTTTGAAACATTTTTAGCCGGAAACGAAGCTCTTGAAGACACGGCTAGCTCTACCGACACCCGTGGTTATTTCCAACGTTTTCGTGAAAGAGCTTTAGAAACTCTTTTGATTGATTATTTTGTTGAACAACCGAAGTTTAATGAAAGCTTTTTTCGTGATCGTTTTCGTATGAGTAAAAATTTGTTTTTAAAAATTGTTGATGATATTGAAGCCCAATTCGAATGGTTTCAACCGGGTCAAGATGCGATGGGCCAAAATAGTTTCATGCCATTACAAAAATGTACATCCGCCATTCGACAACTCGCAACGGGTGAACCTCCGGATAGATTTGATGACTATCTTAACATGGCACGAAAAACGTCAGGTTATTATTTTAATTTAATTATTTCGTTATTAATTTTTTTAATTTGTTTTTGTTATTAAGTTATTTAAATTGTTTATCGTTATGTATTTTTGTTAAAATGTTTTAGTTATTATTTTTTAGTTATATATTTCGTTATTATTTTTATTAAAAGTTGTCCTTTTATTTTAGGAGAATGCCTTGATAAATTTTGCGATGCGATTAAAAAGTTATATGGTCGAGAGTTCTTACGTAGGCCTACAAGCCATGACGTAACATGCTTATTCAATGTACATGAAGAAAAACATCATATTCTTGGAATGCTTGGTAGCATTGATTGTACACATTTTGTTTGGCGAAATTGTCCTAGACACTTGAGAGGCCAATATAAGAGAGGTGATCATCAATACCCGACTATTATGCTTGAAGCGACTGCTTCATATGATTTGTGGATTTGGCATTCGTTTTTTGGTCCTCCTGGTTCAAACAACGATATCAATGTTTTGAATCAGTTTCCATTGTATGTTACTGAACGAAATGGAACGGCACCAAACAGTTCATTTTTATTGGGTGGAAGGCTTTACAAACGTGGATACTATCTTACTGATGGAATCTATCCTAAGTATTCAACATTTGTTAAAGCATATCCGTATCCAACTAACCCAATGGAAAAGAGATTTAAGAAACTACAAGTGTCTGCAAGAAAGGAAATCGAACGAGCTTTTGGTCGTCTAAAAGGAAAATGGATGATTCTCAGTCGTCGTCTCCGAGCTATGTCGGTTCAAAAGATTCGACAACTGGTTTATACGTGCATTATATTGTGCAATATGATTTTAAAAAACGATATCACCGGTTCTTATAATGGACCCGCCGGTAACGCCAGTTTATGATGATAGTGTGCTACATGAGTTACTCGACGAAGATATCCATAATCGTCTTCGATATGATCTTACGGAGTACGTAGCGGCTCAAGACTTACCATACTTCGATGACTAGTGATTTCCTATTTTTGTTGAAATTGTTGTTGTTGTTGTTTTTTTTTTTTTTTTTTTTTTTTTTTTAATTTGTTTAATAAGTGTTATGTAATTTTGCTTTGAATTATTAATAAAATGTATTGTTTTTATTAAATTGTTTATTATAATTATAAATAAATAAAATAAAAAAATTAATAATTAGTATTTTGGGGACCAAGATTGCCACTAAAAATCCATGTTAAGACAACCTTAGACATAAAATATGTTGGAACTAGTTGATTAGTTGTTTGCTCTTTTAGTTGAGGCAACTTTAGGCAAAGCAACCCCTAAAGATTTTCTTTATAAACATGATTTTCTCTTTCCATTACAGAAACTAAAAATTCAAAAACCTATAAAAAGTTTCAAATTTAGCACATACGACTTCACGTTATTAGAAAAGCTTGTCAACTCCATGAAAAATATTTATAAAATTTCTTATTTTAACCTTTTTTAAAGTCATTCGCAAATAAGACAATTAGTAAGAGTCGAACAATTGAAGGTGCCGGCAAAAAAAGAATCAAGCATATACAAGGGTAAATTTGTTATCTTGGTTGCAAGAAACATGTATATAAAGCCCCTAAAGGTTGAACCAAATAGAGAAACAACTCAAAAAAGATGTCTTCTTTTCTTAATGTAGCCCTTGTTACAATTTGCATTTCTATTTTTGTTCTTTCTCCTATCTCGTCGGCCTCTCCTAAATCCCGCCCGTTCAAAAAAGTCTACGTCTTCGGAGACTCTTACACGGACGTTGGAAACACTAACGGGTCCACGGGACCATATACTTTTCGACATGTCATGAGCCTACCTTACGGTCGCACATTCTTCCACCACCCCACTGGTAGATACTCTGACGGCCGTATGGTCATTGATTTTGTAGCCGAAGCACTAAATTTACCTTACTTCCCGCCCTACCTTAACAAGTCCGCGGACACCACTCATGGTGTCAACTTCGCGGTTGGTGGTTGCACCACGATTCCGTATTCATTTTTCAAGCAGATTAACTCCACGTGGGATACTGTCACTCAATCCCTATCAACACAACTCACGTGGTTCAAAGATCATATCAAAGGTTCAGGGTGTAAAACCATCAAATCAACTCCAGCCGAATGTAATGCGGTCTTTGAAGGTGCACTAGTTTGGCTTGGTGAAATTTCCGCAAATGATTATAATTACATTTTTCTAACAAATAGCACTAGCAAGACTATTCAAAAGCTAGCGATTAAATACCAAATAAGATTCATCAAAAAAATTTTGGAAATGGGTGCAAAGTATGTCGTCATACAAGGTTTACCTGCAACGGGATGTTTCCCAATGCCATTTATAACGGGAGTCCCGCCAACCGACCGAGATGACATCGGTTGTGTGGCAAGCAAGAATAAAGAAAGTTACCACCACAACGTTATATTGCAAGCAAAACTACATAGTCTACAAAAGAAATTTGCATCCACGGTGATCGTGTATGGAGATGACTGGCATGCGTACCGTGAGGTTTATAAAAATCCTACAAAATATGGTTTCACAGAGCGCTTCAAAGCATGTTGTGGGATTGGAGGTGGCCCCCTTAACTTCGACCCAATGAACACGTGTGGTGCTCCCGGAGCGAACTCATGCAAGCATCCTTCACAGTACATGAATTGGGATGGTTTGCATGTGACCGAAGGGATGAGTAGGGTAGTTGCAAAGCTGTTTCTTGATGGCGGCTTTGCTCAACCATCGTTCCCATATCTTTTGAAGAAGGCCGCTGAGTCCAGAGTGTAGTAGCATTTAATCATTTGTCCAGGAATAAGAAATAAATATGTAAAACGTGCTGATTTTTAAAGAATATTGAACTGTCCTATTACTATTTTCTTAAAACAATTTTGATCGACTGTATTTAGTTGAGTAATTACATGTTTTCCTAAAACGTTTTACTATATATTCTTGGAGCTGTTCTATTGCATGTTTAGCTTTTGTTTAAGAGCAAGGGTAGACCCACTCACAAAATCCACACATTAGAAATTCACTCGTTGACGTGTCAGCGGGTGATTGGTGCATTGTTTGGCAGTTTCTATAGTCATTCTTTTATTAAACCAATCACCAGCTGACATGTTGGATTTTTGTATGAATTTTGTGAGTAAGTCTAGCATTTCTCTTTGTTTAAAGCCCTTATATTTATTGGCATGAAAACGCACAATGACACCCATAATTTATAAGAAAACTTTAGCAGATGTGATCATTATTTTAGTAGATTAAATAGTAAAACCCCGCTATAACGGAGTTAACTATGTATGTTAGTGACGACTTGATATGTAACTAAAGATAACAGAATATGACTTGAGTTGTAATGCATTTGGGGCTACATTTGCAAAATGGGAAAAAGAGAGAAAATGACCATTTTGCCTTTATTGGCTTAAAAGAAATTGTCACAGGGATTTCCCTCCATTCCACACGTGTCCCTGGTTGTGAATAATGTGTTTGTATCACGTTACTTCCCTGTGAAGAACTAGAGAGTATCAAGAATCATAAAGGGTTTCTCCAAGTTAAAAGATCTTCATTAATCAAAAGAAAATCATAAAGGAAAACGGAGGTTATGAAGAATTGGATGCAAAGAGATCCAACATATTCTTGTTTAATTCCCAATCAAGGTACGTAGACTGATTTATGTGTTTAACCATCTAATGAAATTGGTGGTTATGTTTATTATGAAGTTCATGATGAATTTATTGTCATTGGAATTAGGTTTATGTGTTTTCTGATGATTTATGAGTGAATGATGATTTGGGTAGTTTGTATTTAGATATAAAAGCTAGTCGGTATTATGAGTTATAGATAATGACGTACGATTTGATTATGTGTTAATAGAGTATATGTGTATACGATTTGATTATGCTCGTGGATCGCTAGCTTGTATGAACCAAGGTGAGTAACAGATAGCATAACATGCTTAGTAGTGTAACTATATATTATGTATGTTTATGATTGGTGCATAATAATGTGCCCGGTAGCTTATGATATTAGTACATTAGTTAGCCATGTATGATTATGTTAGTACTAGAGTTAGCCGGGTATGATTATGATAGTATTTATGCTCGAGAAGCACCCACAGCTGAATTATGCGTGACAAGTACCCATAATTGATTTATGCACAAGAAGCACCCATAGTCTTGTGTGGAAATTGTGCTCATGAAGCACCTATAGTTCTTCATGGAAAATTGTGCTCGTTAAGCACCTACAGTCCTATGTGGAGATTGTTCTCGTGAAAAAACCCATAGTTGATTGTGCTCGTGAAGCACCTTATAGCTTCAGTTTAAAATAGCTCAGTTACTAGCTCATGATAGAGTGACAAGAATTCAGTTTTAGTTTCAGTTCATTATCGGATATTTAGTAAATGGTCCAATTAGAAATTGGTCACGTAGCATTCATGATTATACATGTTTTTGTTTACGTTTAATAGCTCCATCTTACTCACTAAGCCTTGGCTTACATTTCTATGTTCCCTTTTTATGTAAGTATTCAATGAGACAAGCTATATGATGATGTGATGCAAGTAGCGAGCCATAATGGTGTAGCTCGTGGGTAGGGTAACGATCATTTCATCACCATCTCATGTTTATTGATTTGAAATGCCCTAATCAAAAGTGTTTTGCAGTACCATGTCTTCTATAGTCAAGTTCATGTGTTTGCATAGTTTATAGAATTTAAAGGAGTGTTTGGGTTAAAACCCGTTTTTATGGAAATGTTGCTTTGATACGTGGGAATTGCACCAGGCTTTACCTCTCAAGGGATCTTGAGAAGCTTACAACCCCCACCAGGCAGTGTACCTGATCGTTGTAGTATAGTATAGTGACAAGTACCGGGGTATTGATCGTTCAGCTAGGAATAGTGTCGCTAGGATTAGAAAACCTAAATACTAGTTCTAAAGGTGAGGGATGATTATTTTTGTATTTTTATATTTTTTAGAAAGCAAGTAAAAATCTCGGGTTTGGAGGATTTGGGCGGAATTAGCTGCTAATCAACTAACCCAATACTAAAGATGCAATCAAAATAAAATACTAGAAATGAAAATAAACTAAATTATACTAAGGTTGTGAGCAATAAGTGGAGAAAATGTGTTTACTTAGATTTCACTACTCCCTAGACATCTTTTACACGTTAATTACTTGTTATAATTGCATGGATGACGGATCGTATTCCTTAATACCATTCATGGGGTGGCGCACTTAACTCTCCAATTCTATGAGCTCTTATCTCCTCCTATACCATGCCCAGCACAACCATAGGGATTATAAACAGTGGCTCATGCATTAAATACAACCAATAAAGACCTAGTGCACATCGGTTCATGTTTCTTAAGACGTTCAAGCATGTTACCAATTGGAGATTTGTCAGTTTTCTTAAGCCTAACATATAAATCATTCATCCAAGACAAGTATAAACAAGTAATCAACACATAATTAACATCTAGGTTTCATTAGATCCAATCAAACACAAGATAGATCTAGCCTAGCATGATAGAATTAAGACAAGAACAAGATATAGACAACCAACACATAGACATATTGATTGAATTAAAAGAACACTTATCTCAATTACACATGAAAGGTATCAAGGGCTTGGAACCCTTGAAAAACCTGTAAAATTCGCACCAAATTCGTACTTAGGGTTTCTCCAAAACTTCTCTTTTTTTACTGTGAAAATTAGAAAACTATATATAGGAAAAGGGGTCTTACGGCGTCAAGAATAAACTTGTGACGCCGTCACCTCGCCGCCAAAACTCTTCTCAGACTGCCTTGATCTACATTTGACGCCGTCATGTGATAATCATTTCCAGGCCGTCATGACTTTTACTCTTGACGCCCTACTTCGTGACGCCGTCAAATCTGTACTGGATCGTCATGGAATTTTGCTCTTGACGCCGTCAGGATGTTACTCTTGACGCCGCCACCTACTGTTCCCAGCATGGAAAGTTAAGACTTTGGCGTTTTCTTCACTTTTATGCTCTAAAAACGTCCGAATTGCTTCCTTTTCCAGATTTCACTCCCAAAGTACCTAAAATCACAAAAGAAATGATTTAGGGCAATATTTGATCAAATAAATTCAATTCCGGGCTTAAATATACCCTTATACTTGAGATCTGCTTGTCCTCAACCAAATGCGCTTTTATTCTAGTCAAAATACAAGTTAGGGGTCATTTAACACTAATATAAAAGTAATTACAACAAATAATCGTTCCACTAAAGACAAATAGACAAGCACGGAGGTCATATACTAGCACCTCACAAATAGTGTTTAGATACTCACATCTCTCGGGTGTAATAAAGTGTAAATTACAATATGGAAACGGAAGATATCTCTCACTACCTGTCATAGCAAAATAGATTACCATAGGCTTGGGAAATGATCAAACCTCCACCACATGGCGTAAGCACCTAGGATAAACTATCAAAGAGGTCTTTTAAAGGGTTGTAACGTTAGGTGTAGGGATATGAAATACACGGTTTTGTTGGATAAAGGAAGTTTTACTGGTGGCGAGTTAACCATCTTGGTTAATTACATGTACAATATGGTGTTGCTAAGCCAAGACTAGACTCGACTTAAGCTAATAAACGAAAAATAATAAAAACATAAAATGAACATAGAATAAAAAGGGATGGTAGTCCGTATGTTTTTTCTCTTTTTCCTTTTTCTATTTTTTTTTCTTTTCCTTGATTTTTCGATTTTTTTTTTTTTTTTTTTTTTTTTTGCATACACTCTTACCCTACCATCCTAAATAATACATCATAGGGAATGAATATTCCCCTTACACTTGAATCTTTACATACTTTACATTAAACTAATCTAATGACTCGAATTAAGAAAATCAAAACATTTGGAGTACTTTTAAGATTAACGTACATATGGGGGTAATAAATGATGTTCTTCCCCATTACTCCATAAAACAAGTACTTTACCCATGAGTCCCAATAGTCCCAAAACAATATGTACAAGGATATGACTCGACTTAGCAACCATGTTATCAATTAGATAGTTAACTTAGGGTTTAACAAATAACAATAATGCACTAAAGATGAGTGCATACACGGAAGGCTAAGGCGATTTGGGTGTACATTTAAGTGGGGTGTAACAAATTCTTCCTTTAAGTAAAATGCTTAAAGTTAGAAACGAAAAGATAGGCTCGGAGGGGTGTACTAGGGGTTTCGTGTACTAAAAATGAGTACAACGCTAAGGGTGTGGGAAAAATTAGTTGACTTAACCGGTCAAGTAATATGACTTAAATGGTCAAGTAATTATAATACGGGTTTAACACAAGGGTAATCCTAATGCCTCTTATCATGTAGTAAATCCTACCACACGAATGTAGTCTCACTAGCGGTCTCGGGATGCATCACTAACGCAAGTTCTAGAATCTAAATGCTACCGGTACACTCATAAGCACTAATAGTAAATGCTTTTCCTATCAAATCTAAAGGCGAACCTCACATATTTGGGTGGAAAATTTTTCTGAATATACGGTTATGTGCTAGTCATACAATCTCCTATCCATGAGACGCTTGCTATGGCTAAAGTTTCACTCCTAAATGTTGTAAAAAATTTTAAATTTGGCGCTAAAATTGCACTAACAAGTATTTCTCATAGTTTTATTACACATCTACTATCAAACAAAACAAACTCAAGCGAAAGTGCATATGTAAGGTATCATCTTTTTACCCTCCCCTTACACTTAAGATGAACATTGTCCCCAATGTTCAAGTAAAGAATGTAAAAGTGAAAAAGTTAAAAAGAATGAAATCAAATACTCCCCTGATTCGCTCGGTATGGATAATACGGTGACCAGGTTAAATCTTCCTCCAAGAAAATGAACAATCAAAGCTTCCCTTCCAGAATATAAATCATCTTCTTGTCATACATAACCTGTAAAACCTGATAAAATAGACAAGACAACTTCGCGTAAAATTGGCGGCATCCTATATAAGTTACTAAATCCTAGAAAACAAGATAAGATATAATGCTTGTGGAATGAAGTTTGCAGATCTCCTGGAGATTATAAAACTTAATAATTCACAAAAACCATAAGACTCCGTTAGAAAAACAAAACTGGTAAAATTTCCAAATTTTTACACTTGACGCCGTCAAGAGTAAACTCTTGACGCCGTCAGAAGTGACCTGCAGAAATTCTTATGTTAAGTTTCCGGAAAATTTCTGGAAAAACTTGGTTCTACTTCCTGGAAAATCCTGCAAAACTTCATTATGACTCAATACAAGCATTTGACTCTAACAAATACGAATATACATGTTCATTTAATATTGTGGAGAATCATGATCGGTTTGTTTCTTGAAAACATATTTGGGGTTTCCCCTTACACTTATCTTTTGCAAAAATACTTTTAGGTGGAGTTAAGACTAGGCCAAAACAATAAAGTAAAGTATTTCCACTATTTAGTTTAGAAACATGATCTACCAACAATAAAAATTAAGCATGCATACGGAAGCAAATAACAAACAAACAAACAAAATCACACAAAACATGGGTTGCCTCCCAAGAAGCGCTTTTCTTTATTTACGAGTCTTGTAGCTAGACTCAAGGTCATGGGTTACTACGTGACCTCATCATTGGTTTTACTCTCTAGGTCGTCTTCTAAACTAGTATCGCTCTCATAGTGTAAGTACTTCGGGTCTTCGAACTCGAAGATATCTTTTCGATACTTAGAACCAAGCTTACTAACATCCTTAAAGAATCCACATGATAAATCAGAAGTGTTCTTACACCCTCTCCGAACATCTTCATCGCACAGAATAAGTTGGGAACTTATCTTATCAAGCCCGTCACAATCGATTTCCTTAAGGTCTCTTCTCTTGTTTGGCGTTTGGTATGAAACCCTCCTAATCCCATCAGCGAAGGTCATAATACCATTCCGATAATCAATTATCAGATTAGTAATCTCGCCAAAGGGTGCCCCAAAAATAATTTGTGATAATCTAGGGTCGACATATTTTTCGATGTTGTCCACGATCGTAAATTCCATAGTAAATTCCATATTTCCTACAAACACATGAATTTCATGATCCTTACCAACCACTTTCTCTCCCTTGTAAATCATTCCCCATCTGCAGATATTGTTATAATGGAATAAGGACATAAAATTCTTTGGCAGGAATACGTTAATGTAGATGTTATCGAAGTACTTATGGCCGATCATGCAGGGGATCTTGAGATTATTCGGATCACGCCGTCTTATCTTCCTCGACTCTCCATCCTTTGACCCATATAGATTCCCTTCAAGGGAAGGACGATACTCGTACACCTCCTCATTACCCTTACGAAAAATTACCTTCTTAACACCATTGGTGAATAATGCACTACCATCTTTCTCATCAAGGATCACTCCCGATTCATTGATAAATGGTTTTCCAAGAACAAGGTTGGTTAATTTTTGATTGGTGAAAGGGTCCACGTCATCGACCATGGTGAGGTCAGTATTGTAAACAAGCTCTCCAATCCTGATTGACAAATTTTTCATCACTCTCTCGCACGCAATGTGTCCTGGGAAGGCTTCGTGGTATAAGGAAAGGGGGACTATGTTGACTGGGAAGCTAGGATCTATTTGACTATCGGTTAAGAGCTTTTCCTTAATGGTGCAGGATATCTTGAAAACTTTAGGATTACTTTCCTTAGTCCTATCGCTATTCCCACTAGTAATAACCTCCATTTTTCTCTCGGGTTCTTCTATAATAGATTTACCCCAAATGGTTGGATTCCTCTCATGCTCTTCCGATCTCTCTTTCCTATCATTCGATTCGCCAGATTCTCGCACGGTGTACTGCTCGGATGAGTTGGTAGGTTTTCTGGCCGAATCGTGGTCTACCCTTAAGGTCTCATCTTTAGCTGTATGACCGAATTTGTTAGTTTGTTGTTGGGTTGGGTTGGGTGTTGAAGCAGATATCGTGGTGATGGTGTTTACGAAATGGATTGGTCCTAGGGGGTTGACAGGTTCTTTTCCTTTAGGGGATAGATGTTTAAATAACTTGCTAGGACTTTTTATTTTCACAGGGGAGGTTGGTGGACTCATGACGGTAACAGATTTAACCTCATCAACGTGACTGGGCTTATTAACAACATGCTCTTTGATAGCAGTTAACAGATTACAAATCTTGTTGTTCATATCAGCCTGCTGTTGTCTGAATTTAGCCTCGAGCGTAGAGAGCTGTAATTCTTGAGATAGAATGAATTTTTTTAGGGCATCTTCACAGCTTTGCCTGGGAGTGCCTTGTGACGGAAAATGCTCGGACCAAGTGAGTGGTGAGGAGTCATTGAAAGATACGCTCCGCGTTTGGTACCTTTTGAAATTAGGTTTATCCTTCCATGCCTCATAGGCCTCGCCAGAAGTTCGAGGACCTTGACCCACGTGTGATGACGTGAATTCGTTATAAGCACGTTTTGGAAGCTCCATGCAGTTATGAGTCTCGTGAGGGCCACTACATAATTTACATGTAGAAGCGATTCTGCTTACTTGGCTTAAGGATTTTGGAGCTTCGTAAGATTTCATGAGAGACTTGACTCGACCTTCAAGTTCCATGATCCTACGGTCGGGAGTGCTAGAATTGTTCGAAGGCAAAGATATTGCCTTGACCGTTTTGTTCAAGTCACGGGAATCATTCCAACTTTCGTTGTCATAGAGAGCAAGATCTTCTATGAGTTCCCATGATTGTTCCTCACTTAGATCACGTAGCTTACCACCGGCCGATTGGTCAATGGCTCGCCTCGTGGAGAGATCGATATGGTCATAAAAAATTTGGACTTGGAGCCAAAGATCTATGCCATGATGAGGGACTTTTTGGAGTAAGTCCTTGAAACGAGTCCATGCTTCATAAAGAGATTCATTTTGATGTTGTTGGAACATCAAGATGTCATTTCTAAGCTTAGTAGTTATCCCCGGTGGGAAAAATTGAGCAAGGAAACGAGTGGTGAGATCATCCCATGTGGTGATGGATCCCGCGGGTAAACGCTCAAGCCATTGACTAGCTTGATCCCGTAGAGAGAATTGGAATAGGCGTAATCGGGTTGTCTCTCTAGTTGCAACATCTAGATCTATAGAATCTACGATTTTGAGGAAGTCCTTAAGATGTTGGTTTGGATCTTCGGAACGAAGTCCATGGAATGCACATCCGCTTTGCACCAACCGGATGGTGTCGGATCGCAAGGGGGTCACATTGGCTCCGGTGAGCTCAATGGTGTTTTGGTAGCCTTGGTGGCTAGGTCGGGAATACTCTCCTAAGGTTCGGGGCCTAAGGGGTTCTAATGGTGGGTTTTGTTGTAGTGGGATGACGGGTTCAAAGATGTTCCTGTTGTCCATGATGTCGGGTGGTGAAAAGTTACGAACAAAAACACAAAGAAATAAGATATACTAAAGAGAACCTAAAAAATAAAAATAAAATCTTACTAGAAAGGAATCTAGCAAGTAGACCTAATAAAAAGAAATTCTAACCTAGACAATAACTATTCCTCGGGCTGCGGCGCCAAAAACTTGATACGTGGGAATCGCACCAGGCTTTACCTCTCAAGGGATCTTGAGAAGCTTACAACTCCCACCAGGCAGTGTACCTGATCGTTGTAGTATAGTATAGTGACAAGTACCGGGGGATTGATCGTTCGGCTAGGAATAGTGTCGCTAGGATTAGAAAACCTAAATACTAGTTCTAAAGGTGAGGGATGATTATTTTTGTATTTTTATATTTTTTAGAAAGCAAGTAAAAATCTCGGGTTTGGAGGATTTGGGCGGAATTAGTTGCTAATCAACTAACCCAATACTAAAGATGCAATCAAAATAAAATACTAGAAATGAAAATAAACTAAATTATACTAAGGTTGTGAGCAATAAGTGGAGAAAATGTGTTTACTTAGATTTCACTACTCCCTAGACATCTTTTACACGTTAATTACTTGTTATAATTGCATGGATGACGGATCGTATTCCTTAATACCATTCATGGGGTGGCGCACTTAACTCCCCAATTCTATGAGCTCTTATCTCCTCCTATACCATGCCCAGCACAACCATAGGGATTATAAACAGTGGCTCATGCATTAAATACAACCAATAAAGACCTAGTGCACATCGGTGCATGTTACCAATTGGAGATCTGCCAGTTTTCTTAAGCCTAACATATAAATCATTCATCCAAGACAAGTATAAACAAGTAATCAACACATAATTAACATCTAGGTTTCATTAGATCCAAGCAAACACAAGATAGATCTAGCCTAGCATGATAGAATTAAGACAAGAACAAGATATAGACAACCAACACATAGACATATTGATTGAATTAAAAGAACACTTATCTCAATTACACATGAAAGGTATCAAGGGCTTGGAACCCTTGAAAAACATGTAAAATTCGCACCAAATTCGTACTTAGGGTTTCTCCAAAACTTCTCTCTTTTTAATGTGAAAATTAGAAAACTATATATAGGAAAAGGGGTCTGACGGCGTCAAGAATAAACTTGTGACGCCGTCACCTCGCTGCCAAAACTCTTCTCGGACTGCCTTGATCTACATTTGACGCCGTCATGTGATAATCATTTCCAGGCCGTCATGACTTTTACTCTTGACGCCCTACTTCGTGACGCCATCAAATCTGTACTGGATCGTCATGGAATTTTGCTCTTGACGCCGTCACCTACTGTTCCCAGCATGGAAAATTAAGACTTTGGCGTTTTCTTCACTTTTATGCTCTAAAAACGTCCGAATTGCTTCCTTTTCCAGATTTCACTCCCAAAGTACCTAAAATCACAAAAAGAATGATTTAGGGCAATATTTGATCAAATAAATTCAATTCCGGGCTTAAATGACCCCCTAAAAACGGATCATTTTTCGCCTCATCATGCTTCCACAAGCTTTTAAAGTGAATTATGTATTTAGACAACCTTTATATGGTATAAGAAGTGTGCTTTCAAGATTTGAGGTTTTAAAAAGTTCCAGAAGTACAGTTTGCGAAAAATGAACTAGTGCAACTCAGGCTCTGATTTCCGCCGGTTTGAAAAGGATTACGCTGTAATCAGTTTTGGTTAAAAACGATTTTCTCCAAAATTAATTAGATTAAGCCGAAAATGGCACTTCAGTATAAAATATTTTTTATTACGGGCATTTAAATTGGTTTCGGAGCGATGGTTTAAGGGATTTAAGTATCCACTACTAGTAAGGGATGCTTAGAACTAATTCATTTCTCGATGCTTGTAATAGA
This sequence comes from Artemisia argyi, assembly GCA_030686995.1. Lineage (NCBI taxonomy): Eukaryota > Viridiplantae > Streptophyta > Magnoliopsida > Asterales > Asteraceae > Artemisia > Artemisia argyi. Next base: position 35,624,548 of record CM060682.1, on the reverse strand, counting down.
AATTATACGCAATGCATAATTATCATCTTTCGTGAATTATATATTCGCGATAGATAGTGATAGTAGAAGCCCGAATGCATGATTAATGTGTGAATCATGTTCAATTAGTATGATGTGTTAGATAGTTGTAGATGCATATGATTAGTATTCATGTTAGAATTATGTGAAGTTAAATGGCAAATTTTAGCTTGTAACTTGAGATAGATTATGATAGCAATAAGGTGATATTTATATGATGCAATTATTATGACACTTTATCAATGTGAAATAGTCTCGTGACAGGTGATATCAGAGCAAATGTTTTTAGACCTAGATATACACCATTTAGAAGGAACACGATGGCAGAAATAGTCCTCGAAAAGTATCCAAGTGACGGAATTGAACGCCAAATGAGGAAGAAACCCGAGGGCGTATTACTGAACGAAAGAAGGATGTGTCAAAAAAAGACAAAGCAATGATGGAGCTTCAGGAGAAAGTCTTGAAGATCGCGTTGTGGCTCCAAGAAGCTATCAAATTGATGACCCAAGAAAATTCCGAAGTAATTGAGGCAGCAAAAGCATTGGTTCGAAATGTGAAAGATGACGTTAAGAAGGAGATCGAAAAGATGTCCTAAGACATGTTAAGCGTTCGGAAATTTCTAGAAGACGAGGTCTTTACGATGCACGAAAAGATAGACAATGTGGCTAAGGAATGTCAAACCCACCGAAAGAGAAGTAATGATGGAGGTGCTAGTAGTAGCCAAGGTACGCCTTTCTCGACCTTAAAAGTCTCAAAACCAGATATGTATAATGGTACCCGAAGTGCTACTCTAGTAGAAAACTACTTGTTCGGATTTGAACAATATTTTGAACCTATGGGAGTAGACGAGGATGCTGCTAGAATTAGCAATGCCCCTGCTTTCTTGCGTGAATCTGCCCAATTATGGTGGAGAAGAAAACATCATGAACGAGAAAAAGGCATATGCATCCTCAACACTTGGGATTAGTTCAAGGTTGAGCTCCGAAAACAGTTTGTCCCCCACAACGCTAATTTTGAAGCTAAAGCGAAGTTAAGGCGACTTCGCCACACAGGTACGATTTCCGACTACATAAAGGAGTTTACTACAGTTTTATTGGATATTGTTGATGTATCAGATCAAGATGCCTTATTCTACTTCAAAGACGGATTAAAAGAATGGGCATGAATCGAAATTGATAGAAGAAACGTGAAAACGTTAGATGAAGCCATAGCAGCAACCGAGTCGATCATGGACTACTCCAAGTCTCGAACCGACCAAGAAGACCACTAATAGATGAGGTAGGCGAAGAAAGAGTCTCGCCTAAAAGAAGGGACGAACGGAGGGACGAGGGTCCAAAGTTTGAAAAGTCATTTCAGAAGAAAGACATGACCAAACCCCCTCCAAAACCATGCTTTATTTGTGACGGACCCCATTGGACGAGGGATTGTCCGAGCCGTAAAGCTATTAACGCTTTGGTTGCCTAAATGGCCGAACCACCAAAGAGGAACTAGGATCGATTAAACGCCTCGAAACAATAAAGGAAATACTAACCAGAGCCAAGACTGAGGATCAAGGTTTACTCTTTACGGAATTGTTGGTAAATGATATGAAGACGTTGGGGCTCATTGACACCGGCGCTACTGATAACTACTTGGACTCCAAAGAGGCTGAACGTCTAGGTATAACATACATTCCGGAGAAAGGGAAGATCAAGACCGTAAATTCAAAACCAACACCAATCCTTGGGACACCTAAGGTAAAAGCTGATATCAGTAAGTGGACTAACGAGCTAACGTTTACGGTTGTGCCATTGGATGATTACAAGGTCTTACTAGGCCTTGATTTCTTTGAAAAAGCCCGAGCTTTTCCTATGCCCACCACAAAGACACTAGTCATCCTTGGTAATGAAGTATCCCAGGTCACACACCTAAAGACAAGGAGTGAAATACAACCCTTATTATCAGCAACTCGATTCAAAAGGACCGCCATGGAAAACGAGTACTTTTTGGCAGCCATAAAGAAGTCCTTTGACAACAAAAGAACCACGCACCCTGGAATCCCCGAGACGGTTCTGGGAGAGTTCCAAGATGTAATGTCGACTAAACTACCAAAAAGAGCATTACATCACAAGGAAGTCAAGCACCAAATCAAGCCCGTCCATCCATTTGAATTTGCGAAGATAAGACGACTTAAAGAGCTGCCTAACTCGTACGTCCAACCATACAAGACCTCTTTAAGAGCACCGTTATCATTTCAAAGAAAGAAAGAAGGGCACGTAAAAGCGGATGAAACAAGAACGTGCTTGGCAAATGCGGTGAAACGGATAACGAAATGGACATAAAAGAGGCAAAGAGGAATTCCATGTTACAAAGAATACTGGACCAAATGAAAAGGACTACCCGAGGAGGAGTCGAGCTTGAACGAGACGATTGGATATGGCAGTTCAAAGATTAGGTTCACAGCTACAAAGATGAAAGCACGACGAGGATGTCGTAAATTTAAGTGGGGGAGGGTGTTATGAGCCAAATCCTAACAGCCCCAATCCGAAGAAAACCTCGACGCGGCGACATAGCTAGATTGATCTAGAATCATACACCTAAAAATATCTAAGATACTTTGTCGAAAATATCCTAGATACTTATTAGGAATAATCTAGAAATAAGCTAAGTATATATGATATTTAGTAGGAATGATCTTGAATAAGCTAGATATTAGCTTATGTGAAAATCTAAGATATTTGTATTAGAAGTTTCTAGAACCAAATAAGTCCTTAGTATAAATAAGGGCTTATTCCCCATTTGTAATTATCCATTGTAACCAAAGTTTACAAGTGCTATATAAATCAAGTTCTCTTTTATAAAGCTGCAAGTGTTCACCGCTTATACCTTCCATACTTTTTGGCTTACTTAGACGCTGAAACCGAGTCGGTAAGTGCCACACGGACATTGTGAAATAGTCTCGTGACATTAAGCTCACAATTAGGATTAAACCGACAAAATAGTCATTTAATAATTTCTTTCGTAACCATGAGATTGTGAGAAGTTGCAACATGATCGAAGGATTATTAATGGTTTCACATGCCTAAAATACTGTTGAAATATAATCTTAGCCCGAATATATTACAGGGACTAATGTTGTCACTCTCTTATTCCCAGTTATATTATTATTGAAGTTTAAGCCTTGTTTGGAGAATATGGAAAGATGAAGGGTTGCTTGTGATATTCTGGATAGAGCCGTTATGAAGAAGAGTATATATACTCCGCTTATCACTAAGAGTTGATCAACGCTCCCAAGATGTAACTCCCTGCGTATCTCTCCCAACGGCTATTTTACATAGCCGTCACACCACCACCAAAGCTGCTATTCTTCTTTTTGTTAAGCTGTTATCAGCTTCTTTTGATTCTTATTGTAATAGAACTAATATCAAGTTAGATATTAGGGGTACGACAGAGTAGCTGGAGTACCCGTTGTATTTCCTTTCTTGGTTTGCCTGATTGAGATCAGGCTGTGTTATTTCTTGGTTACCAATCTGCTTGAGATCAGATTGGGTTTTATTGTTGCTGATTGATGGCTCTCTTTATACTTGATTGAGATCAAGTTATTGTATTAATACTGTTTGAGAACAGTTTGGTTGTAATCGTTCGGTTGTAATCGTTCGGTTGTTTTTGAGTAATAAAACCATCTGGTTCATGTTTTCTACATGGTATCAGAGCCAGGTTGCTCTGAAAAACCTTTTTTTCAAAAATTAGGGTTTGGCACTAATTGGGTTTTTTTTTATTCTTAAAGACTCCTGATGATAATTAAGTGTGTTTTGCCAATCCTTCTGGTGCTGATGTATCGATTGAAGGTGGTAATTTGGTTTTGCCCTAATTTCAAAATTAGGGATTGGTGATCTTAGATCCTAGTTCTGGGCTCGTGTTGTGTTTTTGCTACATCCCTAGACTAAGTGATTCTAGAGTGTAGTAGAGCTGTTATTCCGCTGCTTAATTTTTTGCTTGCTTTGTGTCGGCCGCCATCCCAAGTAGTAACACGATTTCGTTACATTGAAAGAAACTTTTGATTTGGAGAGCATACCTATTGAGGGAGTATTTGAGAATTTGAGATGTTGCAAAGAAGAGCTCACTAGCTCTACTGTTGAAGTAAGGTTGGTTACTCTTGGTCCTAATAAACCTGAAGGGAAAAAGAGGAAAGTAGATTCTTGAAGTCTCTCTACATATACTGGTTTTATACCTGGTGCTACTTCTCTTGGACTATACTTGCTATTCCAATGCGGTGTAAGCCTAGCTTAGATGGCATTTGGGTTAGTTTGTATTTAGAGATCTTTGGGCAAACTGATTTTCCAACTTGGTGTGTGCCTAGCACAGATGAAGTTTGGATAATGTGGCTTTGCTTTGAATCTCTTAAGTGTAGCATTTCAGGACCTGGTGATATGGTTCTTTGGTATATTAAGTGGTATCCCTTTTTTGGTTCCATGGTATCGGTTTGTATGGAGTTACATAGAGGGTATCATGGTGGACTATTGGGGAGAGGTGTTGTCTCTTCCAGAATTGCTTGCAATGGTGTTTTCCTCATGATCTGTTTCTTGCTTCTCTTCATATATGGTGATACTCAGGTTTGTTTTATAACCATCACCTTCTGGTTGTTTCTTTTACATGCTTCCCCTAAGTGGTTTACGCCTATATTAGTTGTCTGTGGAAAGTGCATGTTTTTCAATTCTGATGGTGTTGGATTTCTTGAGGGTTGTTGCACTTCTGATTGTCCATCATTGTGTGTGCCTAGCTCAGATAGTGTATGGACAGTTATGTTTGTGTTTGTTAGCCTCAAAAGAATAGGTATTTCTGGATTGTTCATGTTGCTGGGAGTTTGTTTTTTTACTGTATCATGGGTGTTGGAGATTGTTCTGTTGTTATATGGGTTACTTCTGGTATAAATGGTGTGATAAGGAGTGGTTGCTTTTGGTAATTCTTATGGGTTGTTGTGCTTATGGTGAAAGACCTGTTTTCTTGTCTTCACCTTGGATATCATCTTCTGCTGATGATCTATATATATCAGCTCCCCCTCTCCTTTGTGTCTCACCACAAATTTATCCTTTTCACATCTTTGTACTTTCATTTGATATACTTGATTGAGATCAAGCTTTGTACTAACTGTTTGAGAACAGTTTGAGATTGTAAATGGTTGAGATTGGGATTGATGGTTTATTTGAATGATGGTGGTAATGGGTTCTGTTTTGCCATATGTTGGTTACTAGCAGCAGAATCCATCATCAGTAGAATCAAAATCCACCATCAGCAGAATCAGTATCTACCAGCAACAGAGTCCATTATCAGCAGTATCCTACTAGCAGCAGAATCCTGCTAGCAGCAGAATCTTCTGTCAGCAGAAACAGATTCTTGCTATCTGCAGATTCAATACACAACCACTATTGGGCTTCATGGGAAATATGGCCTTCTTTATTCTGATATGTGTTATGGGATGTTAGTTCTTGGAAGGAAATGGTTACGGGGTACTCACAAATTGAGATTTGTCGATGCTCTTGGTTTGTTTGAAAAGATACAAGGAGAAAAGATTGTATTGAGTGTTATAACATTTGTTGTTGTGCTCTATGCTTGTAGACTCCCTGGTTTGATTAACGAGGGGTTAGAGTATTTTGATCTCCATGCTGCAGATGATGAGGAGAAAGAGAACAATGCTGGTAATGCCGCTGCTGCTCTTATTGCTAGACTTGCCCCAAGAGCTAAGATTTTACGTGATGGACGATGGAATGAGGAAGTGCTTCATTTTTTGTTCCTGGGGATATAATCAGTTTCATTCTTACCAACTGTTCTTGTTGTCACTGCTGGTCATCATGGGCTATGATATATTGGTCTTGTTTTATGAGGTTTCAGATCATTGGTCTTCTAGTGTATTGTGATGGATTGAGGGATTCTGATTGGCTTCAGGGTCTCCCATGGATTCAGAAGTATGCTGGGAAGTCCAATGGTCTGCTCTCATCTCATTTAAGCCCACAAGAAGGAAAAATTCAGTTCAAGTTGAACTCTGGAAATCCCACCATTCAACTTGAGGGGGAGTGCTGAAAATATAAATGGGTGAGGACTGTCAAGAAGAAAAGTTCTCTTGTATGGCTGCTTTCTTTCACCACTCTCAATATTGGAGGTGGTTGGTCTTCATTATGGTTACATTTTCTTTACTTGATTGAGATCAAGTGTGGTGCTAGCAATTGCTTACCTGCTTGAGATCAGGTTAAAGCTATCTTTTTTCTTCTTCTTACCTGCTTGAGATCAGGTTTAAGATGTCTCTATGGTTAACCTGCTTTAGAGCAGATTGTGGTTACATTGCTGCTGATTAAGATCAGTTTGCATTTATTCTTAGTTTCTGCTGATGAAGATCAGTGTCGTTCTTGGGTTGATCCCTTTAACCTGCTTGAGAGCAGGTTGCTGTTTCATTGGCCTGCTTGAGATCAGGCTCCAGATGTTTTTGCTTACCTGCTTGAGATCAAGTTTAAGCATTTCATATTCCTGCCTGCTTGATATCAGGCTCAAGGATTAAAAGTTCATTATTCTTGTTGCTTACCTGCTTGAGATCGGGATTAAGCATTTTATATTCCTTGCCTGCTTGAGATCAGGCTGTTGTTACTCTTATTGCTGATTTTTTCAGCTTGTTTCAAAGTGTTTGGTTTGTGAACATGGTTCATGGCCCTATGGGTCTTGGGGATTGATGACCCTTTGCCTACTTTGTTGGCTGTGTCTTCTTGGCATGGCTTTGGTTAAAAGATTCAGTTGCTTGTTGCTTCCTCATTTAAAATGGTTGGCTCATTAACTGTTTCAGTTTTGAGATTGTGATGTTGGTTGTACACCTGCTTGAGATCAGGTTGTATGTGGTTATTTGTTGTTTTCTGATTGAGATCAGAATGCAGATGTGATTGTTGTTGGCTGCTTAAGATCAGCTTGGTACATTGGTTCAGTATCTTTGACACTAATGCTGCTTTGTTTCTTGGTTACCTATTTGAAAACAGGTTGAAGTGCTTCATTTTTCTACCTGCTTGAGAGCTGGTTGCTGGTTCCAGGTTTTGTCTCTTGGTTATAAAAGAGTTCTCTATATTACTCTTCTTTTGTGTGGTTTTTCAAGATGTCTTTGCCTTGTCTTTTGTAAGATCTAAAATTATTTCCAGAATTGTTGAAGCATAGAAAACCTCTTATAAAAATCAAACTGCAGTTTTTTGACCAAAACCTTAAGAAGTTTCTCAGCATAACAAGCCGTTTTTCAAAATGGGTTATTTTGTATTTTTCCAGGCTAAGATTAAGGGGGGATGTTGAAATATAATCTTAGCCCGGATATATTACAGGGACTAATGTTGTCACTCTCTTATTCCCAGTTATATTATTATTGAAGTTTAAGCCTTGTTTGGAGAATATGGAAAGATGAAGGGTTGCTTGTGATATTCTGGATAGAGCCGTTATGAAGAAGAGTATATATACTCCGATTATCACTAAGAGTTGATCAACGCTCCCAAGATGTAACTCCCTGCCTATCTCTCCCAACGGCTATTTTACATAGCCGTCACACCACCACCAAAGCTGTTATTCTTCTTTTTGTTAAGCTGTTATCAGCTTCTTTTGATTCTTATTGTAATAGAACTAATATCAAGTTAGATATTAGGGGTACAACAGAGTAGCTAGAAGTACCCGTTGTATTTCCTTTCTTGGTTTGCCTGATTGAGATCAGGCTGTGTTATTTCTTGGTTACCAATCTGCTTGAGATCAGATTGGGTTTTATTGTTGCTGATTGATGGCTCTCTTTATACTTGATTGAGATCAAGTTATTGTATTAATACTGTTTGAGAACAGTTTGGTTGTAATCGTTCGGTTGTAATCGTTCAGTTGTTTTTGAGTAATAAAACCATCTGGTTCATGTTTTCTACAAATACTATGGTAAAAGGATGTCTTAAGAATAAAAGTTAGGACGATATAACTTTACTTCATTTACCTATATTGGTGTTTACAAACTCCTATTCCAAACACATCCTAATGAATTTAGATGTTTCAATAAGCCAGATTTTGTTAAAACAGATGTTGCAGATCTGTTGAAGATATTTAAATCAAATTAGTAGCAAATGACTTGTGTCCAAATTGTACATGTTATGTGAAAAGCTCTTCAATTTAATGGTTGTTGGTTCAATTTCTTCTTATGACATGCATGTTAGATAAATTTGTGACATCTATATTATGAGATAGTATGATTTGCCGTTAAAAGAAATAGGGAGAATTTACCGTTAAATCAAATTAACCATGTTTATGACAGATGCTTAATACTCACCGGAATCTTTATATCTTTAAAACAAACTTAACGTGGTCTATTAATAAGATGACAAATGATATTAATATAATCATCACGTGGTCGAATATTCTAACTGATAATAAAACAGAGGACCAACATGAACATCAACGTGCAAATACATGAAATATTTAATTTGAAATAATTGTGCAAAACAAAAACTAACTAGCAAGAAATAATATGAGTTGTTATGACAATGCATGCATAATTCCTTATTAATTTTGTTGTTAAACTATCAGTAATCAAATGTTTCTTTATACAGATTATAGCGTGTAAAGACTTCAAAATATATATGTTCAAAAATCAGTTTTTGAGTTTTGGTCTGCTGTGACTTTTCTTAAAAACTAATTACGTATATATGTACACACTTTAACCTTTTTTTAAAACCTAGACAAATTTGTGTTGACCGCTGGTCCAGATTGATGGCTAAAATGATATGAGTAAAAGCTTATTATATTCTGATTTCATATTATAAACTATTCATATAAAACATGCATAATGATTCGGCCTTTTAAAATATATTAACTTTTGCAAGAAAATAAGAATGTCGATATTATGTTCGATGACTGATGCTTTGAGAGGCTTAACGTTGGTGAGTTCCACCGCAAGAATCGGTTTTTAGCTAAAAGCCGAACATGACAAAAGGTTTTTAGCCATGATAAATCGTTGCTCAAAGTTCGTAGCTAAAGATCTTTAGTGTTGCCTATATATATCGTTGTGAAAGGTGTAACTTTGGTTGTTGCTAAATGTTTCCGTGGCCAAAACCTGAATTCTTGTAGTGTTTATTTGCAACTTTTAGTTAATACTACATACATGGCACAAACTCAGGTAAATACTCATGTTTACAAAGTGTAAAATACCTTTGGATAATGACAACAAATCTAATAGTCGCATTTATTAGACGTATTATATGAGTTGGCCAAGACCAAGTGGGAGCTTAGAGATCGACCGTTAGGGTTGGTTTTATTTGTATTCTATAAATACTTATAAGTGATAAATAATAGTTACGGGTTTCAATATTTAACATGGTATCAGAACTTTAGGACCTGTTCTGCCACCTTGAGTCTCCCCCTCTAAGCCTACCCGTCAAACCTTAGTTGTCGTTCATCTATTCTTTCAAGAAAAAAAAAATGTAGGTCATTATTTCGACCTTAACTACCAAACCGTTAAGAGTTAACTGACGCAATTGGCTTTGTATTAAAATTCCAATGAAAAAGCATGTTGTTGTAAACTCTAGGACGCACCGCCACACGCCGACAAGCCTTGAAAAACAACCGACTTACTGTTTTACTTATAACTTTCAAATCACCTAGAGTTAGCCATCCATCGCCACCAACGACCGTGAACTCATAATTAAATTCCAAAGATATTGATAGCGAAATCACCACACCAGCCGGACATGCCACCACGCACGTTATAAGTCCCGACAGTCGTCAAAGAAAAGAAAAAAAATTCATATTACGTTTATCCATTACGAACGGGTACGTGCAATAAAAGTCTTGATAATTATCAAGATAACTATCTTTAGCTTTATATTAATCTTTGTTAACAATAAGTATAGTTTTTTTAGTTCGAGCTTTTGGGATATTGCCGCTTAACTGCGACAGAGTATTAGATGTATTATGTGAGTTGGCCAAAACCCGAGTGTCGGCTTAGACCAAAGGACCATTAGGGTCTCCATTGTTTGTCTTCTATAAATACTTATAAATGATAAATAATAGTCATGGAGTTTACACAATCTAACAGCATTCTCTTTTTTCTAGAATTGCACCCTTACTTGGAATCTTTTATATCGGTAAGCATATGCTTGAGCATCACCAATGCTTCAAATGCTCTTCTCGCCAGTATTGCGTGGAGTGACTCAATAACAAAGCGCAAAGATTTGTTTTGCGCTATGTGGATTATATTGCGGTTTCAGAGTAGTCTTTGTTTTGACTTAAAACCTCCAAAAAGAGATTTAACTACTTGGTGAAATCAAAACTGTTTACTATTGTTGACTAAGAAAAGACTTAGGAATGTATGTTTTAGCTGATTGGATTGGATCACAGATGAGTATCACTTGTAATTCTCTTTAGTTCCTTCAGTGATCTAAATATGATATGATGTTAAAAAAAAAAAATAAATAAATAAATAAAAAAAATAAATTCAAACGACAATATTATCTGCTTTGCTTGCAATCTCACGAATTTGCTTTTGTGGCCCTAATGTGAAGCATTCCCGGTCACCCAAATTAGTACTATTTTCACATAAGCATGCTTGACTGCAAGTTTCGGAGAACTACACCCACAGTAGACCACAAAAAACGTTGTGTCATTGTAAAGCAATTAAACAAATGTTATCTATTGAAAACCCAACATCTCTTCAGACCACAACCAATGTGAGATTTGCCTAAGATGTTACACATACTCATTGACTTAAGAGTTAGGTTATATTTAACTCGGTTCAAGCATGACCATCACGCATGCGTCAATCAGAGAGGCATGCACTTCCTTTAGGAAAGGGTAAGAAGTAACCTTGTATCACTTGAAAGATTATATGTTCTTAGATAACAGTTATAAGGTTAATTAGCGAAATGATTAGCGTAATAAAAAGCCAACTCCCGATACAAAAGCATGGCTATTGAGTCCTTCGAGAAGCTTCATATACTTCATTGCATCAACAATCATCACCATGTCTCCGAAAAATAAACGTGTAGTATATTATAATATCCTCATATGGAAAAATTTCAATTACAATGCATCAACCCTCTTATATAAACCCCCTTGGCTAAACATCAATTCACAATACAAATCTAACAAATAATAATGTCTTCTTTCCCCACATTTTCTATTTCATATTTTACACTCCTCACATTTTGCATTTCAATCTCTGTCCTTTCTACACTCTCCACAGCCTCTCCACCCCGACCCTTCAACAAGGTCTATGTCTTTGGAGACTCGTACACTGACACCGGGAACAACAACAACTCAAACGGGCCAATCATCTTTCGACACATCTCTAACCTTCCTTACGGTCGCACATTTTTTCACCATGCAACCAACAGATACTCAGATGGTCGTCTTGTCATTGACTACGTAGCCGAATATCTTAAGTTACCTTACTTCCCACCCTATGTTAACAAATCCGCTGACACCACTCATGGTGTCAACTTCGCTGTTGGTGGCTGCACTGCGATTCCTTACTCATTTTTTAAGAAAATTAACTCAACATGGGACACCGTTCCAGAGTCTCTATTTCCTACACAACTTACGTGGTTCAAAGATCACATCAAGGGTTCAGGATGTAAGGACGCCATCTCAACTCCTAAAGAATGCAAGGCCGTATTTGATGGTGCATTAGTTTGGATTGGCGAAATTTCAGCAAATGATTACAATTACATTTTTGAAACTAAATCCACTAGCAAGACTATTCAAGAGCTAGCTATATGGTACCAAACCAAATTTATTAAAGAACTTCTGAAAATGGGTGCTAAGTATGTCGTTGTACAAGGTTTACCCACGACCGGATGTTTCCCAATGGCATTTGCAACCGGAGCTCTTCCAACAGACCGGGACGACATTGGTTGTGTGGGAAGCAAAAATAAAGAAAGTTACGAACATAACCTTATATTACAAGCGAAAATACATAGTCTAAGAACGAAGTTTCCATCCACGGTTATTGTGTACAGTGATGACTGGCATGCATACCGTGAGGTATATAAAAACCCTACAAAATATGGTTTCACCGAGCGATTCAGAGCATGTTGTGGAAGTGGTGGTGGTGCCTATAACTTTAACCCTACGGGCACATGTGGTTCATCGGTCGCCACCACATGCAAGCATCCGTCACGGTGTATGAACTGGGATGGTTTGCATGTGACCGATGCGTTGAACAGGGCGGTCGCAAAGTTATTTCTCGAAGGCTCATTTTCTCAACCCCCATTCTCGTATCTTTTGAAGAAAGCGGCTGAATCAAGAATATGATGTAATGTACGTCAAGGACCAATCCTAAGTTATCATGTAACCGTTTCTGAGGAACTTTGTGTGTTAAAACGTTTAAATTCAAATTTTAATGATTTTATGTGGAAGTTGTTGTTTTATAATATTATTTTTCCTGAAATTGTCAAGTGTGTCTTGAGTTTTGCACATTGTCGATCAATTGATGTATATTCTGTAATCACGCTAAAGGCTACATAACAGTAAAAGATACCAGTATATAATAAGGTGACTGGACAGATTTTTTTATTAATCATTTAAAAACTCGTGGCTTTAGACATTTTGACAACACTACTACAAAATAGTAATATACTCACACTTATTAGAGCATCTAACTACATTTTAAAGTGTGAAGAATCAAAAAGTTCACACTAGTATATGTGTGAACCAATTGGATGTAGCAAATATTTTCACACTTTTATGTGTGAAGTGTTATGAAGATTTTTCACACTTTTAAGTGTGAGGGTTTTAAAATAATTCTACACACTTTTAAACGTGATGATTTTGATTTTGAAATAATTCTTTCACATTTTTAAGTGTGATGATTTGATTTTGAAATGATTCTTCACAGTTTTAAGTGTGAGATTGGAATTCTTCACACTTTTTAAGTGTGAGGATTTTGAAATAATTATTCACACTCTTAAGTGTGAATATGTTTAAAAAAAAAAAGCTCACACTTTAAAAAGTGTGAAGAAAAAAGTGTGTAGAAATGACAAATTTGTTGTAGTGCAACTAGTTTCTTGTCTATCATCGCACAAACAAAAAATTCATAAAGCTTTACATCAAGCATTGTTCCAACTATTCTGTCTAATTTTTTTTTTTTTTGAACGATGAATTGCATTAAAGAAAAAAACTCTCTAGCAAGGAGCTAGAAGAGGGAATACAAAGGATTGTTTAGCCAAGAGTTCCAACAATGAACTTTACGACCTCTATTTTTAAGCCAAGATAAAGAAAAGATACGAATATTATCGAATATGTCACTTTTCTTCATTTGTTGAGAATTAAAAATGACACTATTTCGATACCGCCACAATAGCCACAAAGAAGCCGCGGTAATGACATACACACGATCTTTAGAATCCTTTGTAGCTCTCCAATCGTCGATCCATTGTAACCATTCGTAGCAAGAAGAGAAAGAAGGCATATTAACATCAATCCACACGCGAATAAGCCTCCATAAATTGATAGCCGTATCGCAACCAAAGAAGATGTGGTCATTAGATTCCAAACCCACATTGCAAGAAGGACATGTAATAGACATAATCTCTAAACCCCGCGAGGATAAATTTAAACGATTCGGCAATCTATCCAAAACAAGACGCCAAATGAAAATATTTACCTTTCGAGGCAATAACTTAGACCACCTAGTACTTGGGCTTAGAGACGGGAGGAGGCAGTTATCAACATGAAGTCTCGTATCAAGCACAGAGAAAACGCCATCAGGAGCAATGTTCCATTGCCAAGAGTCCGGAAGACTACTTATATTAACATGACCTATTTCTGAAATCATAGCCTCCAAAGCTTCTTCATTTCGACTTCCTAAGCTTTGCCTATTCGTTTTTGCGTTTTTGCGTAACTATACATATGCAAGGAGATAGTGACTAAAATGAATAGGAAAATACAATAATGAATTCAGCGGGACACGCCATATTAGAGCAAACGGTATCATAACTCACAAGGTGAGTTATACCTTAACTCGTTATGATACCGTGTATGTGAGTTAAGGCTTGAGTTATGGTGGTAATGCAGTGGTAAACTGCATTTGAAGGTTATTTTTTACTCCCTCCGTCCCATTTTTATTGTCCACTATTGACTTTTTTAGTCTTTCTTTTTCAAATTTGACCTTAAATATTTTTGTGAGTGTTATATAATATTTAATGCAAAATATATAAATGAATTGGGTTTTAAGTGTACTTTTCAATGGTATAATTTTTTCATCAAGTATTATATAATAAAAATATATATTTATGGTCAAAGTTGAATCAGTTTGACTTTGAAAATTCAAACTGGACAATAATTATGGGACGGAGGGAGTATCTATTTATTTATTTATTTATTATTATTATTATTATTATTATTATTATTATTATTATTTTAAGATTGAAATGGTAAAGCTGATGTGGCGCTGACATGTCATAGAGTTAAGCCTTAACTCTGGGTCATGATACCCACTGCTCTTAGTAACAGAATTTGCAACTGATGACGAATTTCCATTTCATTTGTTTTCGACAGAAGATATCATGATCCATTGTAAAGTTTATGCAAAGATATATCTCCTAGTAAGGTATTAGTAGATCAGCCATTACTCTTAAGTCTTGACGTGTTTCTGCTAATGGGTTTATGTAACCAGTGCACACAATGCACTAGTTAAATGATTAAATAAGAAAATTCTAAGTTCATTGATTACAAAATCAAAACTAATTTAGTTAAATTATAAGATCAAATAATAATGTGTATTTGTATTTTATATTTTTTAAAATAAAATATTAAAAATAAATAAATAAATAAAATAAATAAATAAAAGTTCGAAATGAAATAATGCACTATAAAAGATGACTTGAGGAATCCTTATCAGAACTTGTTTATTCATAGTATATATATATTTTTTTTATATTTTTTTTTGTTTTAATTTTTTTTTTTATATATATTAGATGCATCTAAGTTTCCAGCTCATAAAGATGTATATAATTGTACATACGTTAATTAGTTAAGGCATTTATTTTGGACGGTTTGTTTACGATAAAACTCCATCAGGTGCTCATCTAATTTATTTGAGGGGTACATTACGTTACATGGAGATGCTTCAAATTTTGTCTGCAACGATATTTTCAAAAGAATAAAAATAATTTATTCGATTTATGTGGGGAGTGTCATCGTTCGAAGTATTCTTTCTGTAGTGTTTGATGATTTACCCATCATAAAGATACATTTTAAACTCATATTAATCAATAACTTTTTTTACTTCTACCTCAATCAACTTTAGACTCATAGTTATGATGTTGATACTTTTTTTTGGCTCACCACCCTTGTGCAAGCAGTTTTCTTGGTTGGTTTAACACATAATAGTTCTACTCAATTTATTTTATTTGGTGACTACTGGTTTATGATGATATCAATACACGTATATAAGAAGGGCTATAAGCGCTCTAGAAAATCAAACCGGACACATACATAAAATTTTGTATGGTTACAGATATATTTACCTAACTTACATGATCATCTTTTTCAGAAGGGCTATAAGCGCTCTAGACCTCCTTGGCCTGTGTTTTCCACTAAGATATTTTCCAAAAGCTTTGAAACTGTATTAAGAAGAAATAGAAACTATTGGAGAAAAATGACAATCCTCTCACCCCCAATTGCCAGATTAACCCTAACTGAACCCTAAATCCCCCAACAAAAAACCTTAATTAACCCACTCCAATCTTCAATTCAACCCAAAATTGATATAACCCTGATATCTTTAGTCTCAAGTCTCCGTCGACTCGATACACGTAGTCTTCACTTGTCACCGGTCTCAATCTTTTGATCAGAAATCCTACCTCGCTGAGTAACTATGAGATCATCATTACGAGATGAAGACCCTGCCTTATGGGAATGGAAGTTTGTCGCACCCAAAAAGTCTTCGATGAACAAGGGATCAAGAAGAGCTGCTGAACAAAGTTTGAATCATAATTATGTGGAGCATATCTCAACCACATTTTATATCACAAACTTTCCACCACATTTTGAATCACATGATCTAAAAGTCCTTTGTGAACAATTTGGTACAGTAGCAGATTCATACATAGCCAGGAAGCTCTCCAAGCTAGGTAAGCGTTTCGCCTTTGTAAGGTTACTTAAAGTGAATAATCCGACTAGTATAGCGAGGAAACTTAGCGACATTTGGTTGGGTAGTTACCATTTATACGCTTCTCTAGCAAGATTTGGCAGAAATGATAAACCTTGTAATCCCATGTATGATAATATCCGTGGTAAAGATGGTTCAAAGTCTGAACGTCCAAGCAACAACGCAATGACAGGTCAACCTGAGCAGGGGAAATCATATGCTAATATAGTCACTGGCAACAATAATAGTACCAAATCCAAGGAGGTTACATCAGTTCGGAAATTATCTCTTGTGGAATCTGATCTCAATACAAAGGTTGATTCTTCTCGAATTTTGTTGGCTAAAGTACGTAATCCAAATTATATCCCGTATTTACATAGAATGTGGAAGACAGAAGGATTTGATAAAGTCATAATCCAATACATGGGAGGAGCATGGGTATGGGTTGAGTTTCAAGACATCCAGACTTGTGTCAAATTTCAACAAAACGAAACAATAAAATCGACTCTCAAAGAAATCAAAAACGTCACGAAAGCTTTCACTTTAAAAGAAAGGGCAGTATGGGTAGAAATTAGTGGGCTTCCATTAAGTGCTTGGACTCCAGCAGCTTATAGGAAAGTGGCGGCATTGTTTGGATCGGTGATGTTCATAGACAATGACCAGGAGGAACAAAAAGGGTGCGGAAAGGTGTGTATCAACTCAAAGATACTTGATTATATCCAGAATATAGTAAAAGTAGAGGTAGAAGGTATGGAGTACAATGTTTTGATTCGAGAAATATCCAATTGGTGTCCAACAATATTACAGGAAGAGGATGCATCATCACAAGAAGAATCAGATAATGATGTTAAGTCAGATGAGGATGAAGATGAATTGGAGCATAATGAAGAAGAAAGACATGAAGATGGTGTGTCTCAAAATGGGGAATTTGTCTCGAATTCCTTTGATACAAATGACCATATATACACTGCCGTATCTGAAGAAAACAAAAGGTCCATAGAGGAGTGTAACAATATTGTAGATGCCCATGAGGACTCCTTTGCCAGTGGGAAAATGGGGTCTGCACCATGTAGTCAACGTGTTCAATCGGATGAGAATAAGGATGAAGATCAAGGAGATACAAATAGCACTGGAAATACCGAAACATCAGAAACTTCTTCTAAACCCCCTGGGTTTAATGGAGTTAGATTCCACTCCCCTCTACACTCAGATTCAGAATCCCCGAAGATACGCCAGTTAAAGAAACAACCTGTTAATGTTGGGTCCCTTATTGTAGAAATGGAAAAATATGTGGAGTTTGGTAAAATCCTTGGATATGATTTGAGTGGGTGCAAAGATGACATTAGTAAAATGATTGATCGAATGGGCGTAAAAGACGGGGTCAAATGAATATCTTGTCTGTAAACTTATGCGGCTTTAAAAGCCATCGGAAAAGGAGGTGGATTAAACGATTGTGTATTGAACATAGCATAGGTGTTTTGGGTATACAAGAAACAAAGATGGTCCGATTAGATTTGTTTTTAGCTCGATCAGTTTGGGGGAATTACAATTTTGAAGTTGCTAGTAGTGGTGCTCGAGGTCGGTCAGGTGGACTGTTGATGATGTGGGATCCTGCAGTATTTAGACATAACAAAGTGTGGTCCTTTGGCCATACGCTAATTGTTCTAGGTGAAATAGTGAAAAACCAAAAACAATGTTATCTTGTTAACATGTATGCTCCTCAGGATAGGCAAGAAAAACAAGCTCTGTGGGGATGGTTAACTTCATTTATGAATAGCAATGTAGGTGAATATATCATATTTGGTGACTTTAATGTGGTGAGGTACCAAAATGAAAGAAGTGGGACTATGTTTTGTCATCAGTCTGCGGATGATTTTAACAATTTTATACATTTAAATAACTTGGTGGATGTTCGTATGGGAGGAAGAAAATTCACAAGAATAGGTGAGCATGGAAGGAAAATGGCTAAGCTCGATAGATTCCTCGTGTCTGAAGGGGTGTTAGATTGGTATCACAACTTGGTGGCTACGGTGCTTCCAAGAATTTGGTCAGATCATAGTCCGATTGCTATTAAAGATGAGTATGTAGATTTTGGTCCGACATCATTTAAATTATTTCATTCTTGGTTTGAAATGGAAGGTTTTGATATGACGGTCAAGGATGCTTGGATTCACTGTGAACAGTCTATGGGAGGTAATGCTTTCGTTAGTTTTAAAAATAAGTTGAAAGAAGTAAAAGCCCGATTGAAGAACTGGCATAAAGACATGGTAAGAAACATAGATATTGAAAGTAAGAAGCTGGTAGATAAGTTGGACCATATCGATGCACTCCTAGACGATGGCACTTTTAATCAAACATTAGTGGAATCTAGGATTGATACTATGAAATCAATCCTGGATCTAGATGAAAGAAGTAGATTAGATGATGCCCAAAAGATCAAAAGGAAGTGGGACATGGATGGAGATGAGAACTCAAAGTTCTTTCACAATTTAGTGAAAAAACAAAGACACAAAATGATGGTTTCTGGTATATTGAAAGATGGGCAATGGGTGCGTGATCCAGGGGAGATCAAGAACGAATTTTTTGATTTTTTTCATGCGAAATTCAGGAAGTTTCAAGGGGCAAGATTTATATATCCTAATGATCGTTTCAAAAAATTAGTTTCTTGTAGCAGAGAGTCTTTGATCTCGGAAATAACATTAGAAGAAATCAAGGATGCTGTTTGGTCGTGTGGTGGGGATCGTGCTCCTGGGCCGGATGGGTTCTCGTTTAAGTTTGTTAAAACATATTGGGAAATGATGAAAAATGACATATTTGACTTTGTACAGGAATTCGTTAAAAGTGGAAATATTCCGAGGGGATGCAATTCTTCATTTATCACGCTTATCCCTAAAGTGACAAGCCCCATTCTCTGTAAAGATTATAGACCTATTAGCCTAATAGGATTGCAATATAAAATTATTGCAAAATTGTTAGCTAATCGAATTGCTAAGGTCATTGAAGGGGTTATAAGTGTGGAACAATCGGCGTTCATTAAAGGTAGACAAATTCTAGATGGACCTCTGGTGGTTAATGAAGTTATTGAATGGTATAAGAAAAGGAAAAAGAAAGGATTAGTTTTTAAGGTTGATTTTGATAAAGCATATGATTCGGTGTCATGGGATTATATTCTGAATGTTATGGAGTGCATGGGCTTTCCTGCCAAATGGTTAAACTGGATCAAGGGGTGCCTTTCCTCATCTAGAGCATCCATTCTTGTTAATGGAAGCCCTACGAAAGAATTCTCTTTAGAACGGGGTCTTCGACAAGGAGATCCTTTGTCCCCGTTCCTCTTCGTCATAGCTATGGAAGGGCTTCATGTTGCTATGGATACGGCGGTGGAACATGGTTTATTTCGAGGCATGTCAATAGGGCTTAATGAGTATCGTGTATCCCACCTTCTATATGCAGACGATGCTATTTTCCTTGGAGAATGGGACGAAAATAACATTAAGAGTCTGATCACTATATTAAATTGCTTTTATTTGGTGTCGGGACTCCGTTTAAATCTATCCAAATCCAACTTGCATGGGATTGGTGTTACAAGTCGGGAGGTATCCAGGTTAGCAGGTATCACAGGGTGTGTGGCAGCGAGTATTCCTTTTCATTACCTTGGGCTTCCAGTTGGAAGTAACATGGGGCGTATTCAGAACTGGAATGAGATGGTCCAAAGAGTGCAACACAGGCTATCAAAATGGAAAGTAAATCTACTTTCGATTGGCGGTAGATATACTTTAATTCGTTCGGTCTTGAGTAGTGTGTGTATTTATTATATGTCTCTTTTTAAAGTACCCGAATCAGTGATAAAAGAGTTAGAGCGATATCGAGCTACCTTCTTCTGGGGGGGAGGTATTAATGATCGGAAAATTTCATGGGTTAAATGGGATTCCGTCTTAAATGAAAGAGACAAGGGCGGGTTGGGTATAAGTAGTTTAAAAGCTTCCAATTTAGCTCTTTTATATAAATGGCGATGGAGATTCTTGAATGACCACGACTCTAAATGGGTGAAAGTGATAAAAAGCATACACGGCAGGGATGGTGGGTTTGGTACATCCGATCGAAAACCAGCCGGAAATGGAATGTGGGCAACTATTGTCAAAGTTGTTGATCAAATGCATGAGAAACAAATTATGCCTTCAGGTTCGATGGTTTTACAGGTTGGAAATGGTCGTAATGTCTCATTCTGGAATGACATTTGGGTTGGCGAACATCGGTTACGAGACAAATTTCCCAGGTTGTTCGATATGGAGTTGAATAAAGAATGTTCCATTGATGAGCGTTGGGTTCAAGATCAGTGGGCTTGGATGTGGAATCGAGATATCAGAAGTGGAAGCAGAACAGAGCACCAATTGAGAGAGATGTTATCTATGTTAATGAATGTAAACTTCTCTAATACAGAAGACAAATGGAAATGGGAGTTTGAATTGGATGGGCTATTCTCGGTTCACAGTGCAAAGAAGATAATTGATTCTAGTTTACTTACAACTGGTAATATTGTAACGAGATGGTGTAGAAACGTCCCGATTAAAGTTAATATCATGATGTGGCGGCTTATGTGGGATCGGTTGCCAACGAGAATGAATCTTGCTGATAAAGACATAGATATCCCGTCCGTGTTATGCCCTATATGTAATAATGAGTGTGAGTCTTCGGATCATGTGTTCTTTAAATGTGATACGGCGGTTCAACTTTGGAGGAGGGTATCGAGATGGTGTGAATTGAATATGCCAGCTATTGATAACATCTCCTCGATGCTTAGCTGGTTGGAATCGATCGATGTTCATAGAAGAAGAATCCTAGAGGTAATTGTGTATGCAACAATGTGGTGTATTTGGAGGTTTCGAAACGGAGTGGTGTTCAAAGATTCAAACATGAAAAAGAGTCTTATCTTCGAGTCCATTGTAATTAACTCTTTTCAATGGTTTTCGAGTAGATGTAAAAAACATAACATCCCATGGACATTGTGGCTTCAAAACCCAATGTTGCATTCCTTTGTATAAGTTGCTAGTTTTTTTCTAGCGTGTTTTATTTCACTTTGCCGTTCAAAAAAAAAAAAAAAAAATCTTTTTCAGAAGATTAATTGTGTCTTTCAGGTTTTTACTATAAATATAAGAAGTATGAACACGCCTAACATGTAAAATTCTTTGTTCATAAGAAAACAAATTTGAGTATGGAGCTTAAAAAGCACATAATTTGAAATAGGTACTATTAATCTAGTAAAATTTAGGATCAACCAAATTCAAGTTAACCAAATCGAATTAGAGTCTTATCATATTGTTATAATATATCTGTTGACGAATTACTTATATCTTATTATAAAATGAGTATAACAAAAATGTACTCGAAAAAACATTCTTAGTAAAATTTGTAAGGAAACTCAAAACGTTTTAAGTACATATTATATTCTGACGCAAAACGCGAACACTCACCTTGTTGCATATCAATTTCTCTACCTAATTCCACTCCTTAACCTTCTTGCCTAATAAATTTAGAAAATTTTGATTACACGATAACAAAAATAATTGTAAATAGATCATAAATTATTTGAATTTCATTTAGAGCACTCGGTAACATGACTACCCCTCCCCCCGAGTTATATGATAACGCAGCCAAGTTAACCTGTGTTATCCCTTACCGGCCTTCGTAGTCAAAACCACGTTAACGTGGTGAGTTAGGGCATTAACGCAGCGTTAAGCTGCTTTTGGTAAAAAAAAAAAAAAACTTTGGCCCCGTCAAATGTTCACATGACCGTTGCATAAAAAAAATAATAAATAAATAAATAAAAAATCACTTTAACCCTCTATGTTTTATATCCGTTACAAACGGCTATATGTGTGTGAAAAAAAATAATAAAAAATAAAATAAAAATATTTAAACCCATTTTATCACAACTATAAATACTCATTCACTCACACAATTTTTTTTTTCACACTTCTACTACTCTATATAATCTACAATACACTTCTATTAGCAAAAAAAAAATTGTCGGGCGGCAACAACGACTCGTTCACGAATCTTCTCAGTGGGTGGAATCACCCATACGCGGGTTCTTCCTCAAATCCGAATTGAAATAACCCAAACGTGGGTTCGTCATCAAATCCGAACTGGAATAACCCAACAAATTGGGTATGTCGAGTCAAGAAGTTTTCCAGCAACATCAAGAATATCAAGATTGGCAAGAAAGCCAACAAAACACCTAAACTCCAATTTTCAAAATCTTTAATTCACTCAACCATCACAACAATCCCAAACGGAAACAAATGATGTTCTCGAAACACCTACTTCTCCTATAAAACCGAAAAGCCGAGATAAACGAAAGTCCAAAAAATCCAAAGAACGTGTAGAAGACGAGGTCAATGAAGAACAACCTGAAAAGTCAAAGAATCGCTAGACGCCAAGTGAGGAACAATTACTTGCCGAGTGTTGGGTTGCATGTTCAGAGGATCCGCGTATTGGCTGTTCCCAATCTCGTGATACGTTATGGCAACGGATAAAAGCTGAGTTCAATAGAAAAAATTCAAAACCTCGCAACAAAGATATGCTACAATCCAAGTAAAAAACGTTGAACCGTGATTGCACTAAGTTCGTAATGTGTTGCTCGAATTAATGTTATGGTTTTAAATAAATGAAGTATTTGTTAAAGTTTTGGGTTGAAATTGAAAAAAATTGAGGTGAATGTGAGTTAAGGTGAGTTATAGGTGATTTATGGTACCATGGTGTTTTTGGGTGAGTTAAGTTAAAAAGGTTAAAGCTGATGTAACGCGGACGTGACACTAAATTATAAGATAAGTGATAGGCACGCAACCTTGTGCTCTTAATGCAAATGACAATAACTTGTACCTTATAGATTAGGGGGGAGCGACTGGTTCATCCACCACACCACCATCACTCACTCCCAACCAATCCCCTTATGCCACATCATCCACCCACTTTTTTCTTCACTCACTCATTTTTTAGAGGCATCACTTCACTCACCCTTCACTCACTTTTTTTTTTTCTTTTTTCTTTTTTAAATTCCAGTATAATTATTAAAAAAAAAACTAAAATTCTATTAAAACTTAAATAAAAACATTACATAAATTTTCTAAAAAACATAAAATAACATTACATAATATTATTAAAAAATATAAAATAATTAAAGTTCCATTAAAACTAAACTTAAAACCATTAAATCCTACAAACTACACGGCCACCCGTATTTTGCGCATATCTCGCGTTTCTTGTTGATGACGAAATCCTTAAAAGTCGGGTCTGGGATATTGTCATGCGGATACATAACGAACCTCATGTCACGATTCATCACCTCCCCATCAAGAAACTTGAAATATTCTTCGTCTTTTTTCTTTTGAACCTCCAACTGCGCTTGCATTAAAATTTTCTTTTCGGCCGTGTAACTTGCAAGGGTATCACGCATCGAACTTCGGCTTGAATCTCCAGAATGCAACTTTTTTTTGCTGAGGTGATTGATAACTCACACTCGAAATCTTCCACGTTTATTGGCGTTTGAGCGCTACTTGACTCCGACGACTTTCTTGTCTTGCTCGATCCCGTGGATTCTTGTCTTGCTTGTTCTTTCAACTTTTCTTGATCTTTGAGAATGCGCCACGCTTTGGTATGCGAGAAAGCTTTCTTATATTGTTTTTCAAAATCAAGTTGGGCTCTCTCATAAACTTGAAGATCGTCGCATCCACTTTCTTTCAAACGTGACTACACAAAACAATATAAAACAATTATATATATATAATAAGTATATATATATATATATATATATATATATATATATATATATATATATATATATATAAAACAAGTATATATATAAACAAGTATGAAAAAAAATATATATACCGCTTGAAAAAAGTAACTGTTGAACGCC
Organism: Artemisia argyi; assembly: GCA_030686995.1. NCBI lineage: Eukaryota > Viridiplantae > Streptophyta > Magnoliopsida > Asterales > Asteraceae > Artemisia > Artemisia argyi. The sequence goes on along the minus strand of CM060682.1, from coordinate 35,600,501 downwards.
GCGATATAAGCGTGCATAGGAGTCCATTTCGAGTTCAATTGATCTTTACTGCGTTGGGTCCTCGGCATAAGAGTTTTAAAATGCTTGTGAACTCGCCTCCAAAAACCTTCCTTTGTTTGACGGTCCCCAACTTCTTTGTCCACCGAAATTTTTATCCAAGCCTTAGCTAACGCCTCCTCCTCATCGGGCGTCCAAACCGTATTGACTTTTTTTTAGGTCGCGTTACCTCGACCTCTTCAACTTCTTGTACATCTTGTTCGACTTGTACGTCTTTTCTTCATTCATTGGTTGTGTCTCGGGTACCACGTTAACATGATCTAAGTAGTCATCATCATCGTTATCTTCACGAATGGGTAATGGTTCACTAACTCACTCACGCCTTTTTTATTGGGTATAGCGCGACTCATACGGGTCGAAATTAGTAGGCATTTGCGGTGGGGGTTGTTGGGTATATTGATAATCAAACGGCTCGAAAGGAGGAAGTTGCGGGAGGGGTTGTTGGGTGTAGAAAAATGGTGGAGATTGCGGGTACATTTGTAGGTGGTAACCGGGTTGTGAAGAAGATGATTCGTGACCGGGTTGTGACTGAATTCGAGGATGAATTGCGCCTCTCGATCCACCTCTCGATCCATGACCACGAGTAGCGCCTCTTTTGCCACGTTCCATAATTGTTTCGACGGTTGTAATTTTTTTTTTTCTCTAAAATAACTCTCGGTAAACTTTTTTTTTGCTTTGCACGTTGCCTCTTTTTTTTTTTTTTTTTTTTTTTTTTTTTTTTTTTGCACCTTTGTTCAATTGATCCCCTTGATATATATAAAACAAAAGAAAACAAAAAGTAGCCGTTGATGCTTTCAAACGGTCAAAAAAAGTAGCCAACGTTCTTTTTTTTAATTTTTTCCCGTGAATGAAACTTTCTGGCAAAACTTGGATCCCGCGCGTGAAGCTATCCCCAGCGGCGGTGTTCCCATGGATGAAAGGATCCCTCACGTGCCTTCAGGCACCCACTCCCACCTCTCTTATGACGACTCTTTGGCGTGTACCTTCTGATGACTATAAGTACTCTAGCTAGGCTACTTACGTTGACTACTTGGCTATAGATGACACAAACTAGCTGGTATGTATCGTTTTGTCTTTTATATCTGTTTGCTTAATATGATTGGTATAATAAAATGAGCTAATAACTTAAAAAGTATTTAATTTGATATTTTTCAAGTGTTATATAGCCAATTTTATTTTTTACTGTATGTTTAAACTTTTGAATTTCGATCTTTGTATGTATTTTATTAATATGTAATAACCAGTTTACAATTCATTATAAATAAGTTGGTTAAATAACGTAAAATTAATATATTAACAAAATACGCACAAATATGAAAATTTAAAAGTTTACGTATGCTTCTAGTATCACCAATATTTGCATTTGAGGTACTAAAGTTTTCAAAATTATCTATTTAAGACCATATTATTTTAAGCTAACTATTTTGACCCGTTTCGTTTTAAAATTTAAAAATAATAATCGTATATTATTAACTAATGCGCTGTATTATAGAGTTTTAATAGAATGGCTTCAGTCACAAAATTTAACCAACAACGTATATTAAAGAATACTCCGTAAAACACTAGAATAATACATTAAAGAGTAAATTGCAAAAATCATCCTTAAAGTTTGATCAATTTGCATGTTTCGTCCTACATATTTTACATATTTTAAAACTGCAAGGATCGTCTTTAAAGTTTGGCCCGTGTGCATGTGTCATCCCTAAAGTTTGGCCCCTGTGCATGTATCGTCCTTAAAGTTTGACCAATTTGGGACGATATATGCCCCAGAAAGGATGATATATGCTCCAAAGGTTAAGTTTAGAGACGATCCTTGCAGTTTCAAAATATGTGAGACGAAACATGCAAACAAGCCAAATTTTAGAGACGATTTTTGCAATTAGAGTAAAACACATACCAATAACATCAACAGTAGATATCCACAATATATTTCTAACAAACAACATTTAATGGCGAAAACGAGGTCAATCGAGTCGAGTGATAGGACAAAAAACGTAACAAAAATTAGCGCCACAAAGGTAGTGACGACAAAACTACTGAAGCTTCATATACAAAAAATTAAAATTGAACAAACTTTTCTACATAAAGCGCTTTCATCAGACACCGGTATTGACCACCACAGACTAAAGAGATTACAATGAATTTATTTTGTTGTAGAAAACTTATTTAAAGAGAATGAAGAAAAATAAGTCAAAGTGAATGTTCATGTCGTCAACAAACATGATCCAACATTCCATCCTATATACAACTAGGCTAGCAGGGTACCCGCGCAATGCGACGACGGGTACCCGGTAAGGCGGTAACTAATTTTGTGGCGTGCAACTATTTTTTCATTTATACCGCGTGTTGCAGCGTGGTTGATTTTTAACCGACGTATTTTTTTTATTTTTTTTATTGTAACTTTTTGGTTTCGTAATTTTTATGAAATTTGTATAAATATAAACCATAAGCCACTCGTAAAGCAAAAGTGACATGTTCATGTTTTAAGCTGTTGCTGGATTTTGAATAATGTATTAATTATATTGTACTTTGTGGTTAAAAAATTGTATTTTTTGATGAGGGGTGTTTTTAATAATGTATTAATTGTATTAGATGAGTATTCTTTTTTTAGTTTTATGTATCCTTTGAGTCCTTGTAAACAATACTTATAAGGTAGTATTTTTCACTTAATTAAAGGGTATTTTAATGATTACTATTTAATAGCATTAATGTTGTTTGATAGAAAAGTAGTCTGAAAATGACCACATGTTTATTTCTGTTGTACCATATGCTTGTTTTGTTGTAATTCTTAAAATTTTGTGCATTAAAGTGTTGTAAACCATGCTTTATTTCTTGTAAGTCTGAAAATTTTGGAGAGAGATTCATTTGTGCATATGTAGTATAGAATAATAGTATTAATCTTAATTACGCCGTTCAAAAACAAAATATTAATCTTAATTACGGCAATGAAAAGCCGTGATAGACGTGACAACAATATGTTCAAAAGGAAATAATGAAAAGCAAATGTATGTGGCCGCAAAATGACGGAGGATAAGCGTCGCAGCGAGCAAGTGATGCGAAGATAATTGTTGTCTAAAGGGGCGGACCTAATAAAGGAGTTTTTTAGGTGACCATGGTATTTTAAAAAAATATTTAACAAAGTATGCAGTTTTAAAATTAATTAACATAATATGTGATTAGATTTTTTCTTTTGATAAAATCATAAAAACAAAAACTCATGAAAGATGAGTCCTTTTATCAATCATCTTCTTCGTTACTACATACATTAATTATCTTCATCTCCTTCGTACTTGTTATTTCCAGACTCCATCGGCAAACTTGCTTATGTAAGACAAGATTTTGATGTCATCACTCGTGGGAATTTTATGCGTTCTTGTGATGATTACGACGTCACTACGTACCATACGCATGATCGCCTAAAGGAACCTGTAAATAAACAAGGTTGCTGCTATCATCATAAGAGATACTGTCTACAAAACCAATACCATAAAACAATATTAAGCCATAATTGCCACAATTTAAATTCATACCAAATTATCATAAGTTCGTATTTGCTCAAATGTATCGGAAACACCCTGAAGGAAGCTAATCGAATGACATCATTCATAGAAATATAATGTTTTCTTTGCTCTTAACAGGTTCCTCCAAGTGATGACGTCGAAATCATGCGTATATAGTTTATATCATCACCGTCACCAATCATGGAGTCGACAATGACGACTGGAGATGAGGATACGATGAGGATGATGTTTGATTACTATTATTGTATAAATTTGATAAAAAGTTTAGGGGCATTTGCGTATATAGTTTATATCACAATGAGGATCATGGAAAGGATATAGCTGAAGACGTATATTCATGAGTTTCTATAATTTTGTGAAAAGAAGAAAACTACATATTAAATTAAATATTTTTAAAAATACATACTTTGTTAATTACTTTTTGAAAACACCATGGTATCTTAAAAAACTCCCTAATAAAGTGATTAGTGCGCTTTGAACCACCATTAATAAACTCTTTTTATTCTACTAGACCACTACTCATGTATATCAACGGGATTTTATAGCGACACGTCGTTTAATGATAAAAGAAAAAGTTTAACGGAAAAATAATAAAAGTTTAAAGATTTGGAGATTAAACATAATATTTTGAAACCCGGTTTGACTCGGTTGGTTTAACTGGTTGAACCGTTCCGGTCAAAAAATGGGTCAATTTAAACCGAGTCAATCCGACGGGTTGGATCGAAAACGTGTCAAATTAAATCGGGTCAACTCCTCGGGTTTAAAGCATCCGGGGTAAACTCGATTTTCAATATGTATTAATAGTTTCCTTTTGAAATATATTTTCAACATTTATTTTTTTAGTTTCAACTTTTTAATTTTTACTTTTCTCCTTTATATATAGTATAGGAGGGTAACAGAGCATTTCGGCGGCGGGTACCCTGTGACGATTAACTGGAAAAATAGATCTTGATGAGACCTGATTCACCAGTTTGTATCGGTTTCAATTGGCCCTCTCTGGTTCATTTTCGGGTGGCTTTTATTTGTTAGCTGAACCGGTGACGACACCGGTTTTCGGTTGAACCTATTGGTCCGATCCAGTTTACAAAACTAAATGTACCATTAACTTGTTAGCTTGTATAAAGCTTTGTGTCTTTTATTAATTTGTATAATGTGTATAATAATATGTACTTTACATTTTAGGGTCTTTTAAAAATAAAATTAATTAGTGTGTTTAATTATTTTATATTTTAGATTATCTTGTAGCTTATTTAAATTGCATATTGTGAAATTTTTATTGTAATTTTGGTAGATAATTGTTGTTTTTAATTTGTTAAATATGTTTTTTAATTTATTGTACAATATAAATAAATTATTGTACTTTTAGGTAATAAAATGTTTTAATAATAGTATTAATTACACTATGCATTTTTCTCACATTTAACTTTTAACATTTCACTTTTTAAGGTTTGACAGTTTATATATATATAGGGTCCCTTTCTTACGAAAATCACCTTATCTGCAAGAACTTCGAGAACCACCTTTTTACAACTAATAATACACAATGTACCTTATTTAATGTTCCATAGCATTTTGTTATTTTTATTTAATTCAAAAGGGTATAATAGTAAAAAACATTTTCATATTAGTTTTATTTATTTTTAACAATTCTCGTTTTTATAAATCTTAATTTTTAGAGTTTTTTTTTTTTTTTTTTTTTTTTTTTTTTTTTTTTTTTTTTTTTTTTAAGCATGTTTTCAAATAGTCATGTTGCATACATGCTTTTTATACATAAATTAATTTTTTGAAATAATCAAGGTGCATACATGTTTTCAAATAGTCAAGATGCATACATGTTTTTTTTCCAGATAATTAAGATGCATGCATGTTTTTTCTTTTAAAACACTTTTTTTTCATCAACCTACCAATATTTTTTCCTAATCATTATTTTTTTAAAAGTTTGAAACATAAATTAAAAAACATAAATTATTATAAAAAGAAAAACAAGATTGATATACTTAAATGTTATATTTCACTTGTTTGCAAGTACAAAAACACATGCAATAATCATATATCTTCATAAGTCGCAAATTATCTTCATGTATATTCGTGTTCATCCACTTCTCGGTCTTAAATGATATCATCATCTTCATCAATCAATCTGAAACAAGCATGCACGAAAATAATTAAGCCACAAACAAATAAGAAACAAAAATTAATCACAACAACAATGTTTTATAATTCAAAACACAAAACATATATGCACAATCTTGTGTACATTAAAAACAAAACATACATGTTTTATAATTCAAAACACAAAACACATATGTTTTATACGTAAACATATATGTATCTTTCCAAAACATATATGTTTTATAATCTAAACACAAAAACATATATGTTTTTTTGAACCAAACCCACAACTACTAGAATAGATTAAGCCCACACTTAATTGTAAGCTATAAAGATCCAATTTTGAACCAAACCCATAACTACCTATATAGATTAAACCATAAAAACACAGGATCGAAATAGGCCTCATTCGAATGCTCCTCTTCCTATGTACCAAAAAAAAAAAGGAAAAAAAACTCCAAAATTTGACATCACAAACCACAATCTTCAATAAAATTCAAAGCGATGATTTATACAAATCCAAGAAGTATACATACACCAAAACCAAGCCAAATAACCACTCAAGTTTACATCTAGAAAACATGGACTCACGGCTCAAATTCCTTTTCTTTTCATACCCTTATATATATTTATAATATTAATGAACAATTGCCCAATCAAAACACAATGCATACCTGAAGATGAACATAACTTTAAAATTTGCCCAGAACATGATAAGATTTAACAAACCACGTATCAAACATGAAGCCAATATAATATTATGAGCAAGAAACTTTTATATAAGAAAATTTAATAATTAATAATTGAGATCTTCACATTCAAACATGACATATTAAACAGTACAACTATGCACTATTTTCTACGAGCAAAACCACACAAACAAATTACAAAGAAAAAATATAACCTTACCATCATCATCAGCGATCATCATCGTATAGATCGAGAGAAAAAAATTCAAGAGGTGGGGCGTTGGTTTTTTTGTGTCCAGAGAGAAAAAAATCCGCAATTACCAACACTCAATCATGTCGAATCCCTTGCACAACCAATAATCGATATGGGTTGGAAAAGATTGTGTGGGAGTCGGCGGCTAGGGTTCTTGAGAGAAGAGAGATCCAATGAGAAAGATAGTTGTGAAAAAATAAATCACAGGTTTTTTGGAAACGGTTTTGATATGTGATCCTACTTTTATGGGATAATTAAATTCCAACTTTACCCTTAATTAAAACTTTTCCTTTAAATTAAGTCACGTATATTTACAAAAATACCATTTTGCATTGATTTCTTGTACATGATGCCTTATTAGGAGTAAAAAAGGTGGTTTTCGCAGTTCTTGCAGATAAAAGTGGTTCTCGTAAGAAAGTTACATTATATATATATATATATATATATATATATATATATATATATATATATATATATATATATATATATATATATATATATATATATATATTCGGGATCTAGATATAGGTAGGAATCCATTCTATCATTGTTCTCATTACTTCTTGCGGGAAAATGATCCCACAAGGTAAAGAATTCTACATTACGAAATAACATAAAAACAGATTCATTATCATTAATCCTTTTATTCAAAAAAATGCACTATTAAAATAGTTCTTTTTTATATATATGCTTGCAAAATTCATAATAATTAACTTAAAGAATGATTAATTTTTGAAGCGCTATTTATGCTTATAACTTTTTGGATTAAGTACTTTAAACCCTGACTTCACACCCGGTTGACGAGTCGCTTTGAGCTAACAACAATAACGCTTTAATATAATAGGACATAAATGTTACATAGATAATAAAGACCCGTAAGTCCATTGGGTTTGGCTCGTTTAGTTTCTAGGGTTAAGTCAATTTGTTTTTTATATAATGTTTTGTAACCTTCATCATTTAATGAATCTGATCATTATATTTTTAGTATTTCTTTGATTTCTATATTGCCTCATAGCTAGGTTGAAAAAAAAAAAAAAAAAAAAAAAATCTGATTGTCAAATAACCGCCTATATATAATCCAAACATGCAATAGTTAGATATGGTAAATAGCCGCCAAAATATACTTATTTATGACTAATGGAATGCATCTAGAAGCTGCATGCTAGTGACCTCTTTAACGTACATGCATCAAATTTCTTATATAAACCCAAATTCGCATAACAGTATATCATCATATCATAACACAATTACAATAAATAAAAATGTCTTCTTTCACTTTTTCAATTTCTTATTCTATTATCTTTACATTTTGTATTACCATTTGTTTCATTTCTACAGTTTCCTTTGCCTCTGCACCTAATCAACCTTTTAAGAAAGTGTATGTGTTTGGAGATTCGTACACGGACACTGGAAACAATAACAACTCGAATGGACCAGGCATTTTTCGACATGTTTCTAACTTCCCTTACGGTCGCACATTCTTCCACCATCCCACAAACAGATACTGTGACGGTCGTCTTGTCATAGACTATGTAGCCGAATATCTCAACTTACCTTACTTCCCACCATATCGTAACAAGTCTGCTGACACCACTCATGGTGTCAACTTCGCTGTTGGTGGTTGCACCGTGATTCCTTACTCGTATTTTTTAAAAATAAACGCAACATTTGATACTGTCCCCGAGTCGCTAGTTCCAACACAACTTACCTGGTTCAAAGATCATATCAAGGGTTCGGGTTGTAAAGACGCCATCTCAACTCCTAAAGAATGCAAGGCCGTGTTCGATGGTGCATTAGTTTGGATTGGCGAGATGTCTGCTAATGATTATAATTACCTTTATACAACAAAAAGCGTTAGCAAAAGTATTCAAAAGCTAGCTATTTGGTACGAAACAAAATTTATTAAAGATATTTTGAAAATGGGTGCTAAATATATAGTGGTACAAGGTCTACCCACAACTGGTTGTTTCCCTATGGCGTTCATATCGAGTGCTCCAACTGATCGAGACGAGATCGGTTGTGTGGCCAGTAAGAATAAAGAAAGTTATGACCATAACATGATATTACAAGCTAAACTACAGAGTCTTCGAAAAAAGTTTCCATCTAGTGTTATTGTGTATGGTGATGACTGGCATGCGTACCGCGAGGTTTATAAAAACCCTACAAAATATGGTTTCACGGAGCGATTTAAAGCATGTTGCGGTAGTGGAGGGGATTACAACTTCAATATGATGGCCACGTGCGGTTCTTCTGAGGCGACCATGTGCAAACATCCATCCCGGTACATGAATTGGGACGGTTTGCACGTGACCACAGAGTTGAATAGGGTAGTTTCAAAGTTGTTTCTGGACGGCGGGTTTGCTCACCCGACATTCCAGTATCTTTTGAAGAACGCGGCTGAATCAAGAGTTTGATGTGCACATCATAGAGTCAACCTTAAAATTCTTATGATAATTAATTGATGAGGAAAATAATGTTGAATAATGTCTCAGGTCTATTTTTGTTTTAGTATGTTTTAGAAATTATCTATTAAAAATTTCAATGTTAAAGAGATAATATCGCTTTTTAATAACACAATTAGTGTAACATGATACGAAACCATCGTGTCTCATAACATGTTTTATATAGTAGGGACTTTCGTATTTAATATATATATATATATATATATATTTTGACGGGTTCTATAAGGTAAGTTGCACAAGTATATAGTAGAACATTGCACAAAGATTTTTATTGTAAATGACACACTGAACTTTATAGCGATAAAAGAAATTACTTAAAATCTCGCATTACACAGTTCGTGGCAATGGAAATGCGAATTAGGGTTAATGGGATAGCAACATCAAAGATTTGATGATACACATAATGACTTAAGATTAAAAGTGTATATAAAAGAAATCAACGTGTCAACATAACCAAAACATTTTTTTACCCAAAATGCAAGTATGATTTAATTATGATGAACAAAGCCCGTGCATCGTACGGGCCATTATGCCTCATTATAAAAGGTTTATACATAGTGGTAATAGGTTTATAGTTTATAAATTAATGATTTTACATGTTATAAACCTATTTAAAATGTCGGCCATTGTGGATGCTCTTATACAATTGATATGTTAAATGGCATTAATCACTGTTTTTTTTAAAGAGAAATACGAGTAAAAAACTTATGGGCTGTTTGGTTGGAGTAAAATGATGAAATATATAAGGTTAAAAACTAGTTTATTTTAACTACACGAGTAGCCAGCATAATTTTTCAGTCATGTACATTATATGATTGAATACTTTCTAATATTATAGTGACTGAATAGTTTTCGTTAATAGATACATAACAAAGTTTCCAGTCTTGTGTTAATTAATTTTTTTTAATAAATTTAGTTTTAATTTTTAGTTTAAAAACAAGTTGGGTTTTCCATTATATATGGCATACATATGTAGAGCATACATATCTAGAGGAGAGTTATATTAAATACCAAACTTTTCTTACATACTAAGAGACTCATCTCCACCATCTATCTAAAAATAAATCAATGGTTAAAATTAAAAACATTTTAATATTTCATCAATTTTTTATAATTTAAATATCTCTTAAACCGTTAATCGTTAAGCGAAAATAATTATACTATCGCGACGAGTATTTAATTATCTTTCTATAAACGGTCACTTTAATATACTTTCGAGAGAAAAAAATTGTTTTTTTCATGTTTTTTTCGTGGCCGAAAAATTCTTATATGATATATCATATAAGAATTTTTCGGCTACGAAAAAAAAGGTGAAAAAAACGGAAAAAAAATATGTCGAAAATATATCAAAGTGCCTATCTATAGAAAAGATAATTAAATGCTCGTCGTAACGGTATATACTTTTTTCGCTTAACGATTAACGGTTTGAAAGATATTAATATTTGAAAAAAAAAATGATGAAAGTGGTTTTTTAAATTGTTGGGATTAATCTTATCCATTAGATTAAATAAAGATTGAGGGTGGAGATTAGTCACTTAGTATGTAAAAAAAGTTTGGTCATAAAATGATCTTAAATCTATCATATATGATATATCATATATAATATGTAATATCATATATGATTTTTTCGGCCATGAAAAAAACCTGAAAAAAATGATTTTTTTTTCGAAATTATATCAAAGTGTTCGTCTATAGAAAGATAATTAAATGCTCGTCGCGATGGTGTAATTGATTTCGCTTAACGATTAGCGGTTTACGAGATAATTAAATTGTAAAAAATTGGTGAAATATTAAAATGTTTTTAATCACAACCATCGATTTATTTTTAGATGGATGGTGGGGATGAATGCCTTGGTATGTAAGAAAAGTTTGGTATTTAATATAACTCTCCTCTATATGATATGTAATATCATATATGATATATCATATGCGATTTTTTCGGGCACGAGAAAAAACGGAAAAAAAAATTGTCGAAAATATATCAAAGCGCCTATCTATAGAAAGATAATTAAATGCTCGTCGTAATGGTATATTTTTTTTCGCTTAACGATTAACGGTTTGAAAGATATTAATATTTGAAAAAAAAAAAAAAAAAAAAAAAAAAAAATGAAAGTAGGTTTTTTAAATTGTTGGTATTAATCTTATCAATTAAATTAAATAAAGATGGAGAAAAAATAAAAGGTAAAGATTAATCTCTTGGTATGTAAAAAAAAGTTGGTTCTTAAATAATCTTAAATCCATAGAACAAAATTTCGGACAAACAAATGTTATTTTGCAAAACTAAACAACTTGTCTTCGGGGAATATACTAGGAAATCTTTTAGCCCTACCAAATACATACAACTGATTGACAATAACTCTTGTTTAATATTAAAAAAGCAATTTATTTACTAGTATAATGTAGGGGTGAGCATCGGTCCAGAATAGAACCAGACGGATAAGACCGATGACCGAATGAGCCTAAAAGCCAAGACTAAGGACCGAACCGAATGTGGTTGATTTTTCGATCGATCCGGTCCGTTTGGGTCGTTTGCTCAGCCCTAGTATAATGTGCAATCTTCTCTAAAAAAACATGATATGATCATGTTGGAAATTTTAGTTCCTCCAAAAACTATTATAATAAATTTCCAATTTTTTTTTTTTTTTTTTTTTTTTTTTTTTTTTTTTTTTTTTTAATTCCAAATAACAATCTCTCAAAATATCTATTAAAACATTGGGTCACTTCTAGGAGAAAATTTAGCACTTTTGAAAAAATGGTGGTGGAGATTCAAAAGGGAAGGGGGTTATTGTGGGTTAGAGTCATAAAAAATATTCATGAGGAAAGTGGGGGGCTCGGCGATATTAGGGGTGGGGGGTCGTTTGGCGGAAGTGGGGTATGGCGCGACATCATTAGGGAGGGAGAGGAGTTGGAAAGATTAAGATTAGACTTCATTTCTTCATTTGTGGGGGAAGTTGGGAATGGTAGTGAAATTAGATTTTTCATTGATAGATGGGTGGCGGGGTTATGCTTTGTGATAAATTACTGAGATTGTATCATCTTGATAGGCGTAAGGAGGGTATGGCGGGAGAAAAGGGGAAATGGGTTGATACTGTGTGGGTTTGAGAATGAGAATGTGTTAGGAATCTTAGAGGGAGGGTATGTAAATGTTAATGCAAATAATGTCAAAAACGTCATTTGCATTAATCGGTCTCTACTAGTTTTGATAATCATAAAATACAAACACACGTTACGTAAACCTACGACTAATAAGTTTTTAATAGAGAAAACTTGTTTTCGTATTCAACATCACTTAAGGTATGTATAAACATCTACAAACTTGTGTATGTGATCAAAAGATTTATATTTAATCAAAACTTTACATTTTCATGTCACAAAATATTTTTACAAAAGTATTTTTGTATAATTTAAAGAAATGTTTTATTAATAAAATGCTTTCAAATTTCAAATGTATAATAGCCATTTTTCCCGCTCAAAACCGACAAGAATTTTTCACCAGATAAATTTTCACCACGTCAAGACAAAAATAGGAGCGTCTGTCGGGACGGTCCCTTAAAGTGGACATCGGTACCATATTGATAAAGGATCGTCCGGTATTTAAGGGACCGTCCCTCTTTTTTCCGGCGTCTATAAATACAGAACTGTTCCCTTTCAGAAAACTCACCTCTTATGCACTAAAACTTTCTGTATTCCGAAATCCTTTTCAAATTACATTCTTTGATCACATTATCGGGTTCTAAGTTGTTTACAAGTGATCACACTCATCAAGTGCTAGAGAAGAACATTCGTTGTTGTCAAGAGACGAAGTGTTGAAGAAGAGACTTTCTCATCTCATATCATTGTTACGGATCTATCATCATTATTATTCATTGTTGCTTGTATGTAATAGGACTTGAGTGCAAGTCTTGTATTGTGTGTTGTGTTGTATCGTACCATCGTGTTTGAAGCCACGTGGGATTTGATAGATTGGTTCTAGCTAGGATTAGGACTCGACATTCAGCTTAGTGTCGTTAAACTTGGTGTAAGCTTGTGTAAGGTTTGTTCCGCCATAAGGGAGCGTGTTGATATAGTGTTTGTGAAACTCTCGAGTGTGAGACTCGAGGAGTGGAGTAGGGTCGAATGAGTGAGCTTCGTGTTCAAACCACTATAAATCTCCGTGTGTCGGTTTGATCTTTCCTTTCTTTATCTTTAATTATTTACTTGTTATTGCTTGTATTTATTGTTGAGTTGATATCACTTAAAGATCGAATCGAATCATTTTCATAAACACAACTTGTAAAGTAAATTTTCTAAAACGTAAATAATAACGGTGAAACTATTCAACCCCCTACCCCCTTCTAGTTTCTACAATTGATATCAGAGCTTCGTTGCTCAAGATTTTTTAAAATATACTGTATTTTAAAACTTGAAACGATAAATGGAATTTGGAAAATATCAAGAAGGGCAGTCTATGCAAAGACCACCACTCTTTGAGACTGATAGTTTTATTTATTGGAAAACTCGATTCGAAACGTATGTGAAATCAAAAGATCTTGATCTTTGGCGTGTTATTACCATAAGTGACTTTAAACCTGTTGAATATAATCCGGAAACTAAACAAGATGAAATTGTTTCTTATGATAAACAAAGTGAAAGCCTTAAAAAGAAATTTGCTAAAAATGATGAAGCAAAAATGGTTATTTACAACGCTTTACCCAAAAAAGAATTTCAAAGAATTTTCATGTGTAATACGGCTAAAGATATTTGGAAAACTTTGTTAGTCACTCATCAAGGTAATAAGCAAGTCAAAGATAACAAGATCGATCTTTTGGTTCAATATGAACAATTCGTAATTCCTGAAGACGAATCTATAGATTGTGCATTTGCTAAATTTAACACCATTATCACGTGTTTAAAAGCACTCGATGAGGGTATTTCTGTCAAAAGTTGTGTTAGAAAATTTCTCAGGTCTTTACATCCAAAATGGAGAGTAAAGGTCACGGCGATTGAAGAACCAAAAGACTTGGCATCTCTATCATTGGATGAGCTCATTGGTAACTTAAAAGTCCATGAGTTAATCATCAAAAATGATTCCGAGATTGTCAAAAGCAAGGTGGAAAGAAGATCACTTGCTTTGAAAGCTAAAAATGAGCTAAGTGATAATGAGGACTCAAGCTCGGAAAGTGAAGACGAAGAGCATGCTATGGCGGTTAGAGATTTCAAGAAATTCTTTAAGCGAAGAGGAAGATTCGTGAGACAACCATGAGAAGAAAATAAAACACCTCAAAACGTTTGTAAAGATAGATATAGCAAGGTGATGAGTGCTCAAACACTCATCATTTTTTGTCAAATTTGAACTGTAAAACATACAAAAACACTCAGAAATGCATCAAAATACTGAAAATATTTCATAATTGTGTTTTATATGTTTCAGACGCAAAAAGAGTAAAAACAGATAAAAAAACGTACAAAGTTTGCAAAATTGGCAGTTTCAGTCCCCTAACTTTCATAAAATGTCAAAACTAGTCCCTGGTCATTCAAAATATCGAAAATTATCACCAAAGGTCCTTTTAAAATCATAAGTTGTCATATTTAGTCCTTTGGTGAAAAATCTCAAAAGTTTTGGAAAATTACAAGTTTAGTCCCTGTACTTTCAGATTTTGGCAGTTTTGGCCCCTGGGAGTTCAATTTTGGAGAAAAAGTCAAATATGGTTCTTGGGAATTCACATGTGTCACTTTTAATCCCTGGATGAAAATTTTTGAGAAAATCACATGTTTAGTCCCCACAGCTTTGAAAATTGACATATTTGGTCCCCGGAAATCTCATTTTTGGAAAATTCACTTTATGGTCATTGGGATATTGATATATGGCAAGTTTTATCCTTGGATAAGTTTGGAGAAGTTACAAAACCTACCCCTCAATTTTCAGTAATTACACAAATGGTCCTTGATTATTTTTCACTAAATTACCAAACGGACCCTTTGTATTATTTAACCCAAAACATAAAACAATCCAATCCAATCCCATCCTAATCCCTAAGCCCAGTCCACCCACAAGCCCAATCCCTTATAATAAAAACACACCACCCCGTTTCTAATACTACTTCACAGGGTCAAACAATCAGTCAACCCTCCACCTTTCCCTCTCCACTTGGCCTGTAATTCTCACCCAATACTCCACCTCCTCCATCTCTTCTGCTACCCACTCCCATACCATGTCCCCTCCACCTCCATTAACATCCAAACATCATTTAATGCCCACAAAAGTCTCCAAGTTACCTCAACTGCTAAATCCCCGTTTCCCGCCAAAAACAAGTTTAAGGGTGGAGATCAATTGGAGCCATCCAAGGGCTGAGAAAGAAGCGGGATTTAACCATGGGACCCACAGAAACTTGGAAATGCTATAAAGAAGAAGAAAGGAAGCAGATTTAAAGAGCTAGTTTTTTAGTTTTAGATTATATATGTCGTTAATAGTGTAATTTGAATTCTAGTTGTAATTTTCAGTTAAAATTAGTTGTAATCAACATTTCCAATGTAATGTTAACTCTTTTTCATTTCATTTTAAGTTTCATTAAGAAAAATCAGATTTGGCATTAGTGAGCAAATTTGACAAATTTGCTTAATTTTGTTAAATATTGTTAAAACATGTTCTATTCAGTTCATTTAAGTTTAATTGTGAGTTTTTAAGAGTTTTTCAAAGCTTTGCAACCAGTTCTAGTTTAATACTAAAAAATCTAAGAAAAATCACAATAAATAGAGTAAAATATAAAAATCAGTGTTCAAGGAAGTTTGAAGCAAGAAACATGTTTGATTTTGGAATTACATGGTATTAGTGCCTTGTGGGAGGCTATAGGGTGTGTTCTTGGCCCTTAGTTTTCAGTTCTGAATTTGAATTTAAGTTGTAAGTCCATTTCTCAATCTTAGCCATTTAATGTAAGAGTACTGATTTACTGATAATCTCTGTGTTTTTATGTTGCTATGGTATATGTTAGTTGTTTTGTTGCTTTATTTCACTAGTTTATTCACTAGAATGCATGATACTCATTTCTTACCATTTCACTGTGAACTAGCTCAACCTTGATTATTGAGTTTTTGTTGTAATAAATGGTGTTTCTGTGCTCAAACAAGTTCATATCATCATAATATGTCATCTGGATTCAGTATCATGGTTTGAAACAATGTATTGCTTTGAAAAGCTAAAACAGACAATCATTTAAGGGGTGTTTGGCTCAGGTTGTCTCCCTGGGATTTAGGGTGGTTTTGTTTATGTTTGTTGCTGAGAGCCTGAGACAGGTCTCAATAGGTCATATTAGTTCAGAAGAATCATAAAAACACTATGTCATTTAGTAGAAAGTCAAAATCTTAGTTTATACTTCCCTTTTCATTCACTGTTTGAAATATAAGTCCCATAACAACTGATTTTGTTGCAAGAGAAGATATCATAGCCTTTTTCAGTTTCATATTTACTTAATATTACATCTATAATCAGTGGGAGTCATTTGAATTTCATTTTAGTCAAACCTAGTTCATTTTCTTAAAAGTCAACTTTTACCATTTCCAGCATTGTTCTAAAAGGCGTGCCAAGGCGCCGCCAAGGCGTCGCCAAGGCGCGAGGCGTGGCCTCGCCGCCACGAAATAGACCATGGCGGCTGCTCTAGGCGTGGCGTGGGAAAAGGCGTGACAAGGCGTGAAAAGGCGCGCCTTTTGGTAAGGCGTGGCGCGCCTTTTTGAAACAGTTTTGGTTTTTTTGTTTTTTTTTTAATTATTATTATTATTTTAATAACTATTTGAACGATCATTTGAAATTTGGGCTATTTGTTATTTGGGTCTGATAATTATATAATAAGTAGTAGTTAAATGTCTAATATAGTAGTTCAAATGTATATGAAATATGATATTATAACATAAATGATAAATATATAAATATTTTTTCGCCGCCTTAGTCACGCCGCAAAGAACGCCATGGCTTCGCCATGGCGCGTAAGGCTTGAGGCGTGGCCTTGCCGCCACGCCACGCCTTACGCCATTTATAACATTGATTTCCAGAAATCCCATTTTTGTGGGAATTAATTAGAATTGTGTGTTTGGATTGAGGTCCTGAAACTTTAACATGTTACAACCTCCCAGCTTAACTTTGGATTCCCCCTCTTGTTGTATTTTTGTGATTTTTTTTACTGGGATCCACCTTCACCCAAAGTAACCTGCAGGGGAAGTGACTCCCCTGCTACATCAGACCACACAGCCACCATCACAACTTTGGTGGTTGCTACAGACCTCCACAGTGGTCCCACAGGCCCCCTCCTTGGTTCCTTGGACTCCCCTCCTGGCCCCCTCTCCATTCCAACCAAAAGTTTGAGCTTAATGTTCCTGGGACCCACCTGAATTCATCCCAAAACTCTGTCCCATTTTCAGTGTTCACACAATAAATCCAAGTGCTTTGCTTGGCTTATTCAGAGCTTATGCTTGTTCCTTTAGTCTTATTTTAGTCCAATTAACTTATTTTCAGCTTATTTCACCTTTGTGGGCCCCCCTAGCTACTTACATCAGGCCTTTGTCCATGACAGTTGACCAAAGTCAACTGTCAAGCCCTTAAGCCTCCACTTTGCTTATTTTTAAGCTATAATAGTATTCTAGTAGACTAGGTTCTTAATGAGATAGTAGTATATGTTTGAAGAGAGATACTACATCCACAAAACTATTGACAAAATGAGGTGCTAATGTGTGATTAGTTTAATTAAAGAGAAGAGGGACAAACTATTAAAAAATACACCAATCACATCTTGACACCTTATTTTGTGGATACTTTTTTGTCGGTGTAGCATACCTCATGTTTGAATGGGTCATGGTCTTGTGGTATTTGTGTAATTGTGTCTTTAATTTGCAGGGAGTTTTACTAATGTTTTTGTTTTTTAGGATCCACTATTTTAATCATCTTGTTGCTATAGTGGATGACTTTGTTTGTAATTTAGTTTTCTTGTTGTTATATATATCGCCTTTCACGCACACTCGCAAAAAAAAATATAATAAAAAAAATAAAAACCTCAACCACTTAATGAGTATTTCACAGACAACATTACTAATTTACTATAAAGACATGATTATTTATACTTAAGCTGGTATAACTAGAATAAATACAATTCAAATGAAATTTATGATGCACCTGACTTTGTGTATACTAAAATGTGATCCTCAACTACTGTTGACTGGTTTAAGTCATTATTTCGTCAATAGTCGTCTTTAAACTCATGTGTTTGAATAGAATGTTAGACTCGCTAGCAGGCCCTACTCTACCATCCCAAATTTTGGACTTTTCTGCACTATGTAATCATACACGGTTAAAGGCATTCTGCATCATATACACATATACAAGAAGACAACTACAAAGCCGTTGCTATTATTATTTTTAACAAAACATCCTTGTTCCTTGCTTCTCACATATATAGTGCATCCACGGCATGCATAAGGAAAGCTCAGATTTGATGTTTGTGACGCCTAGTTTGTTTCCGAACAATAAGAGCTTCGTAATAAATTATTTTAGGAGTTAATTATTTGATTAGTTAAAAGTTATTCTATTAATTTAATGAAATAAAAAGTTACATTATTTTTATTTTTTATTTTTATTATAAACCATCACTTTTTATTAACAATAAATAGGATTTTACAAGAAATTGGTGGGGAGCCGAGAAAAGTTTCACTATCGGCTAGTACCAAGTTTGAATAAGAGAAAAGTAGAATGTAAACATAAGTATATAAGTTATAATACAAATTGGTATTGCCTACTTTGTTGGATAGTTTGACCAGGAGTTGATGAATGGAATATATGTCGTGTTTAGAAAACTAAGAAAAATTCTGAAAGTGACAATGTTTGATATTGTGTGTTATTGTTTTGTTTTATTCTTATATTTATATATATACTAAAAGGCTTTTTTTTACTGTAGCAACAGTAACTTTGCAAGTTTCGTGTTTGCCAATTTTAGCCCCTGAGGTTAGCGATCAATTGCGAAGTTAGTCTTTAACGACTATTATCTAACAAATGTAGATTAAATTTGAAAAGGAATAGTAACTTCAGGGCTTTTTCTGTACAAATAATAAACATAAACAGCCCCTAAGGTTAACTTTTTTTTCACCGTTAGTCCCTAAGGACTAACTTTGCAAAGAACTCCACGTTAAGGGACTAAAACTGAAAATAACGTTGCTACAGTACAAAACAGTAACTGCTACAGTAAAATTCAGTTTGTAATAGTATGTGTACTGTAGCTAACGATTTTACACTTTTAGTCCCTCACGTTAGCTATAAATTGCACCATTAGTCCCCCGTTAGCGATCTTTTGCAAATTTAGTCCCTAAAAAAATTAAAAATAATAAAAAAAATTTGGAATAAACACAACATTCCCGCAGCAACGCGCGGATACCCCGCTCGTTTTATATAATACTCGTAGTTTGCTACAAACATATGACGAGATAATATTTGTTTAATACGGTATGTTTTTGTTGATCCATTAGCAAAAACAAATGATACATGATAGCAGAGAAAAGTTTAATGTATACTCAAATTTTTTTATAAACTCAATTAATTAATTCTGCCAACTTATTTTTTTGATCAAAACAAAAAACTCGCATTTTTTTTAAGAATTAAATATTTCACAAATCGTTAATTATTACGAGAAAAGAATCATACTATCACGACGAGAATTAAATCATCTTTCTATGAAGGGACACTTTTATATACTTTCAACGATTTTTTTTTAGACAATTTTTATGAGTGTTGAAATTTATGTCGAAAAAAATCACATGTGATTTATAGTTTTAAAATTACATGTGATTTATGAAATCATACGTGATTCCTAACATGCAAATATGATTGTGAAATCACATGTGATTCCTAACAAACAAATCATTTGTTTGGAGATTCGTACACGCACACCGGAAACAATAGCAACTCGAGTGGACCAGGCATTTTTCGACATGTTTCTAACCTCCCTTATGGTCGCACATTCTTCCACCACCCCACAAACAGATACTGTGACGGTCGTCTTGTCATAGACTATGTAGCCGAATATCTCAACTTACCTTACTTCCCACCATATCGTAACAAGTCTGCTGACACCACTCATGGTGTCAACTTCGTTGTTGGTGGTTGCACCGTGATTCCTTACTCGTATTTTTTAAAAATAAATGCAACATTTGATACTGTCCGTGAGTCGCTAGTTCCAACACAACTTACCTAGTTCAAAGATCACATCAAGGGTTCGGGTTGTAAAGACGCCATCTCAACTCCTAAAGAATGTAAGGCCGTGTTGGATGGTGCATTAGTTTGGATTGGCGAGATGTCTGCTAATGATCATAATTACCTTTATAAAACTAAAAGCGTTAGCAAAAGTATTCAAAAGCTAGCTATTTGGTACAAAACAAAATTTATTAAAGATATTTTGAAAAGAGAATTGCTACATTCACAAACATTTTACAAAAAAAAAAAAAAAAAAAAAAAAAAAAACACACAAAGATGATTTGTCATCTTTTGATTGGTGTGTTTGTATGTGTTTTCTCTCCCTCCTCTTTGCTATAACCAATCAAAAGATGACAGATCATCTTTGTGAATATTTTTTTGGGAAATGTTTATGGATGTATCACTTCTCTTTTGAAAATGGGTGCTAAATATATAGTGGTATAAGGTCTACCCAGAATAGGTTGTTTCCTTATGGCGTTCATATCGAATGCTCCAACTGATCGAGACGAGATCGGTTGTGTGACCAGTAAGAATAAAGAAAGTTATGACCATAACATGATATTACAAGCTAAACTACAGTCTTCGAAAAAAGTTTCCATCTAGCTTTTATTTTGTATGGTGATGACTGGCATGCGTACCGTGAGGTTTATAAAAACCCTACAAAATATAGATTCACGGAGCGATTTAAAGCATGTTGCGGTAGTGGCGGGGATTACAACTTTAATATGATGGCCACGTGCGGTTCTTCTGAGGCGACGATGTGCAAGCATCCGTCCTGGTACATGAATTGGGACGGTTTGCACGTGACCACAGAGTTGAATAGGTTGGTTTCAAAGTTGTTTCTTGATGGCGGGTTTGCTCACCTGACATTCCCGTATCTTTTGAAGAAGGCGGCTGAATCAAGAGGTTGATGTCACATCATATGATTAAGTCAACCTTAAAATTCTTATGATAATTAATTGATGAGAAAAATAATGTGTTTGAATGATCTCTCAGGTCTATTTTTGTTGTAGTATGTTTTATAAGTTATCTATAAAAAATTTCAATGTTAAAGAGATAATACCGCTTTTTAATAACACAATTAGTGTAACATGATACAAAACCATCGTGTCTCGTAACATATTTTATATAATAAAACAAAACCTCAATTAGGGACTTTCGTATTTAAAAAAAAATTATTTCCTTATTAGTAATATTTTAATTATTATTTTTTAATTTATAAATTTATGAATTTGTTCTGAAAAATACAAATATATAGATAAGATGCAACGAATAATAGCATTAAACTTTTTAAATGATTATCTTTAATAAAAAAAACTATAATTAAAAATCATAAGTTAAAAAAAAATAAAGATTAAATTATTTGTTTTTTAATAAATAAAAATATATTATTCAAATAATTAAAAAAAAAAAAAAAAAAAAAAAAAAAAAAAAAAACTGCGCGTGCGCGAACATTATAACTTGTTATACTATACATCAAGTGATCAAGACCCATAAAATAATAAATACAAACATAAACACATCAACAGAAGGGGGAAAAACAAAATAAAATATGGCACGATTTTAGGCTTGCTCCGCATTGCAAATAGTTTTTTATTTATTAAGGTAAAACTTGTATTTTGTACTTTTAGTTCTCAGAATTAGATCATTTAAAAATAGTACAGAGATAATAATCTTTTAAATCAAAGATATAACTATAAACTTTTTACAATATTAAACGTAAATAAACTTCCTAAAATTATACTGTAATTCAAAAACTAAATAAACAAATCCAAAGACCTCTTATTGCCCTACAACTTATGTGTAAAATGTGAGACTTTCTTGCGAAAACCATCTTATCAGCGAGAACTGAGAGAATATCGCTTTTTAATAATACAATTAGTGTAACATGATACAAAACCATCATGTCTCGTAACATGTTTTATATAATAAAACAAAACCCAATTAGGGACTTTCGTATTTATAAAAAAATATTTCCTTATTAGTAATATTTTAATTATTATTTTTTAATTTATAAATTTATGAATTTGTTTTGATAAATACAAATATATAGATAAGATGCAACTAACAATAGCATTAAACTTTTTAAATAATTATCTTTAATAAAAAAAACTATAATTAAAAATCATAAATAAAAAAAACAAAGATTAAATTATTTGTTTTTTTAATAAATAAAAATATATTATTCAAATAATTAAAAAAAAAAGAAAAAAAAAAAGAGAAACTGCGCGTGCGCGAACATTATAACTTGTAATACTATACATCAAGTGATCAAGACCCATAAAATAATAAATACAAACATAAACACATCAACAGAAGGGAAAAAAAAAACAAAAAATAAAATAAAATATGGCACGATTTTTGGCTTGCTCCGCATTGCAAATAGTTTTTTATTTATTAAGGTAAAACTAGTATTTTGTAGTTTTAGTTCTCAGAATTAGATCATTTAAAAATAGTACAGAGATAATAATCTTTTAAACCAAAGATATAACTATAACCTTTTTACAAAATTAAACGTAAATAAACTTCCTAAAATTATACTGTAATTGAAAAACTAAATAAACAAATCCAAAGACCTCTTATTTCCCTATAACTTATGTGTAAAATGTGAGACTTTCTTGCGAGAACAATCTTATAAGTGAGAACTGAGAGAATCACTAAAATCATACATGCACGCCTTCAATAATTATATTTTTGCACATATGTTCTAAAAACACCACATATGTTTTAAAAAAAACATAGTTGTTCTAAAGAATTTGATAAGAAATTGGAAATACAAAATTTTTCTTTGAAGGTGTGCATGTATGTTTTTATAAGACGTGCAACGACAGTATTGCGGCTGTGTGTAAGGTTTTTCTGAAAAAAGAGGATGAGTTCATAATGATATTGGAGAACATAGGTAGATACTTACGATTATTGATGATTTGCATGTATTTTAAAAGACATGCAAGCATGTTTTTGGTGGTTCGCTCAGTTCTCGCAAATAAGATGGTTCTCGTAAGAAAGTTTCCCTGTGTAAAATATACTGAAAAAAAATAATAATACTGCATTCGTCCAATAATTATACTCCACTGTTAACTTTTTAAATCTTCATTTTGCAACTTTAACCTTATATATTTTTATGTGTGCTATATAATACTTAATGAAAATTATACCAATGGAGAATACTATACATTTAAAACTCAATTCATTTATATATTTTCTATCAAGTAATATAAAACACAAAGGCATTTTATTTTGCATACTCATATTCTGGTGCATACCAAAGGACAAATCCCCACAATTTATCTACTTTGATCTAACAATGGGGATTAACCTAAAATTAAATAGGACAACCTAAGTTCATGATTTTTCTCTCCTTTTTACTTTGTCTTTTTGATTTGCTAATTATTCTCTTTTTATTCTTTTTTTTTTGTCTATTTTTTTCCAATTAACGTTTGTTTACTTTCTTTCTTTCTTTTTGTAATACACTTTTTTCACGTTCTTATTTTTTGTCTTTTTTTCTAATTCACTTTTTTCTTCAATAATTCACTTTTTTAGTTCACTTATTTTTTCTTTTTTTCCGCTTCATACGTTTTTGCCCCGTTTTCGTCCGTTTTAATAAGTTTTTGTCTATTCTCTTATGTTTTTTTTTTTTTTTTTTTATGTTTTTGTCCATTTTCGCCCGTTTTCATACGTTTTCGCATGTTTTCTTACATTTTCGCCCGTTTTCTTACGTTTTCGCCCATTTTTGTCCGTTTTCATACGTTTTTGTCTATTTTCATATGTTTTCGTCCGTTTTCTTACGTTTTCAACCATTTTCGTCTGTTTTCTAACGTTTTCATACGTTTTGAAACATTTTTGTCTGTTTTCATTCGTTTTAATACGTTTTCATCTATTTTATTTCGTTTTCGTCCATTTTTCATACGTGATTTTACGCTTTCATACGTTTTTGTCCATTTACATACATATTCGTCCATTTTCTTGTGTTTTCATCCGTTTTCTTACGCTTTCGTCCGTTTTCATTCGTTTACGTCCGTTTTCATACATTTTCTTTCAATTTCGTTCATTGTACATACATTTTCGTCCTTTTTCATATGTATTTTTACACTTTCATACGTTTTTATCCATTTTCATTCATTTTAGTCTTTTTTTAAATGCTTTTGGCCATTTTCAGACGTTTTCATATTTTTCAGAATATCACAAAAGATATTTTGTGATATTCAGAATATCAACAGTGATAGTCTGAATATCATGAGTGATATTTCGTGATATTTTGAATATCACAAGTGATTTTTTGAATATCACATGTGATATTCTTTGATTTTCTCAATATCACAAGTGATATTCTGTGATATTCAGAATATCACAAGTGATATTTTGATTACCACAAATGATATTCTGAATAACATAAGTGATATTCTGTAATCCTCAGAATATCACGATATTCTGAATATCACAAGTGATTTTCTGAATATCACAAGTGATTTTTTAAATATCACAAGTGATTTTCAACTAATGTTTTGTAACATGAAAATCACAAGTGATATTTAGAATATCACAAGTGATATTCAGAAAACCACAGGTGATACATATTCAGAAAATCACAAGTGATATTCAGAATATCATTAGTGATATTCAGAAAATCACAACTGATATTCTGAATATTAATTGTGATATTAAAAAATATATGGAAAACGTAAGAAAATGAATGAAAACATTAGAAAATCACAAGTGATATTCAGAAAAATTACAAGTGATATTATGAATATCACTTGTAATATTCAGAAACGTAAAAAAACAGCCGAAAATGTAAGAAAATGGACGAATACATATCACTTGTAATATTCAGAAACATAAAAAAACATACAAAAATGTAAGAAAATGGACGAATACCTTTGAAAATGAACAAAAATGTATGAAAGCGTAAAAGCACGTTTGAAAACAGACAAAAACATATGAAAAAGGACGAAAATAAAGGAAAACGGATGAAAACGGACGAAAACGAACGAAATCGGACGAAAACGTATGAAAATGGGCAAAAACGTAAGAAAACGGACGAAAACGTAAGAAATAGACGGAAATTTATGAAAGCGTAAAAACACGTTTAAAAACGGATGGAAACATATGAAAAATGGATGAAAACGAACAAAAACGTATTAAAGCAAATGAAAATGTATGAAAACAAATGAAAACATAAGAAATTAGATGAAAAGGTATGAAAACAGACGTTGATGGGCAAAAACGTAAGAAAACGGACGAAACCGTATGAAAGCGTATAAAAATAGATGAAAACGTAAGAAAACATACTAAAAAGTGAAAAACAGACGAAAACGTATGTAAACAGAAAAAACGTATGAAGACGGATGAAAACATATATAAACGTATGAAAACGGACCAAAACGTTTAAAACGGACGAAAACATGTATGAACGAACGAAAACGTTTGAAAACGGATAAAAACTTATAAAAATGGAGGAAATGTAAAAAAACGGATGAAAACGTTTGAAATCAGACGAAAACGTACGAAACGGATAAAAACGTATGAAAACGGACGAAAACGTATAAAAACGAACGAAAACGTTTGAAATCGGATGAAAACGTGTAAAAAGGGACGAAAACGTTTGAAAGTTGACGAAAGCGTGAAAAAAGGAAGAAAACGTATAAAAATGGACTAAAACGTATGAAAATAGATGAAAACGTATGAAAGCGGTAGGGATAAAACGTGAATTTTAAAAAGAAAAACATGAATTAGGGGGAAAAAAAAGTGAATTTGTAAAAATGACAAAAAAAAAAGAAAACAGAAAGTGAAAAAAATGTGTCACAAAAAAAATAATAAAAAAATAAAAATAAAAAAGTAAACAATCGTTAATTAGGAAAAAATAGAAAAAAAAAAGAAATAAAAAAAGTGAGAATAAGAAGAAAGATAAAAAGATAAAGAAAAAAGGGGAAAAATATATATTTAGGTTTTCATATTTAATCTTAGGTTAATCTCATTATTAGATCAAGCTGTATGGATGATTGGGATTTGTCCATTGGTATGCACTAAAATAAGAGTATGCAATTGAATTTTCCTCTAGAACACAAATAAAAATATTTAAAGTCAAAATTTAAAAATAAATACTTTAAAAGTTAACAGTTGACTATAATTATAAGACGGAGTGAATAATAATAATAATAATAATAATAATAATAATAATAATAAAAGACAAATAAGTAGAAAACATTAATTGAAGATACGTGGCCATCATCTTCAAAATCTCCATCTTTCTTTCTTTATATTCAAAAACAAAACCCAACATCTCCATCTTCTTTTGTGTTCTTACTACGCCTGCCTCTAGTGAATGCGAAGTAGTGATACTTAGGTCATATGTGGAGGAGGTAATTGGCAGATTGGCTAACAAATTATACATTTCATTGGTAAACGTGTGAGGTTTTCTGTTGTTCAAAATTATGTTTTTAACATTTGAGAAAGATAAGGCATACAAAAGATTATGATGAATGCGAATGGTTTAATCTGTTTCAAATTCAGTTCCATAGAAGAGGCTGATGATGTTCTTGAGAATGGTCTTTGGATGATTCGTACCATACTGATAATTCTTGTAAAATGGACTACTTCTACTAGTCTGAAAAAAAAAAAAAAAAAAACAAAAGAAAAAAATAAATAAAATTAATCCGTGTTCGTTTCGGTTAAACTGCATGAGATTTTACCTACATTCTACGTACTTAAATGCTTTTTTGAAGTAATATATTTACCGTAAAAACCTTAAAAAAAATTAAAAAAAAAATAAAAATATATCCTTATGTGATATGTAAACAGCCGCCAAAAGTCATGACAAATGGAATGCATCTATCTAGAAGCTGCATGCATGCTAGTGACCTCTTGAAAGTTCATGCAACAAACTTCTTATATAAGCCCAAATTCGCATAACATATCATAACACAATTACAAGAAATAAAAATGTCTTCTTTCACTCTTTCAATTTCATATTCTACTATCTTTACATTTTGTATTACCATTTGTATCATTTCTACTGTTTCCTTGGCCTCTTCACCTCGACCATTCAACAAAGTCTATGTGTTTGGAGACTCGTACACCGACAGTGGAAACAACAACAACTCGAATGGACCAATCATTTTTCGACAAGTCTCTAACCCCCCTTACGGCCGCACCTTCTTCCACCATCCCACAAACAGATACTCTGATGGCCGTCTAGTCATAGACTTTGTAGCTGAATATCTCAACTTACCTTACTTCCCACCGTATCGAAACAAGTCTGCTGACACTACTCATGGTGTCAACTTCGCGGTTGGCGGCTGCACTGTGATTCCTCACTCGTATTTCATAAAAATTAATGCAACATTTAATACTGTCCCCGAGTCTTTACTTCCAACTCAACTCGAGTGGTTCAAAGAACACATCAAGGGTTCAGGATGCAAAGACGCTGCTTCAACTCCTAAAGAATGCAAGGTCGTGTTTGATGGTGCATTAGTCTGGATCGGTGAGATGGCTGCTAATGATTATAATTACCTTCAGGGAACCACAGCCACTAGCAAGGATATTCAAAAGCTAGCTATATGGTACGAAACAAAATTTATTAAACAAATTTTGGATATGGGTGCTAAATATATCGTCGTACAAGGTCTACCAACGACAGGATGTTTCCCTGTAGCTTTGGCGTTACATGCTCCAACCGATCGGGACGAGATTGGTTGTGTGGCAAGTAAGAATAAAGAAAGTTATGACCATAGCATGATATTACAAGCTAAACTACATAATTTGAGGAAAATGTATCCTTCTACGGTTATTGTGTACAGTGATGACTGGCATGCATACCGTGAGATTTATAAAAACCCTACAAAATATGGTTTCACCGAACGATTTAAAGCATGTTGTGGGAGTGGCGGTGGTGCTTACAACTTCAATACGACGGCCACGTGCGGTTCTTCTGAGGCGACCTCGTGCAAACATCCGTCCCGGTATATGAATTGGGACGGTTTGCACGTTACGGAGTCGTTAAACAGGGTGCTTTCGAAGTGGTTTCTCGATGGCGCATTTTCTCATCCGACATTCCAGTATATTTTGAAGAAGGCGGCTAAATCATGAATATATACGATATTGTGTACGTCATAGAGTCATCCCTAATCTGATGATAAGTAAAAAGCTTGAAACAAGCGTATTAAATGTTGGCTTGCATTTATTGTGTTATGATTTGATATGAAAGTTACGGAGTATTATACAATTGATATGTTAAATGGCGTTAATCACTGTTTTTTTTTTTTTTTTTTTTTTTTTTTTTTTTTTTATTTAGAAATACGAGTAAAAATTTTTGGGGCTGTTTGGTTGGAGTAAAATGATGAAGTATATGAGGTTAAAAACTAGTTTATTATAACTACACGAGTACCCGTGTACAACAAAAAAATTTATATCCGACATAATTTTTCAGTCATGTACATTTTATGATTGAATATTTTCCGATATTATAATGACTGAATAGTTTCCGTTAATAGATACGTAATTAACTAAGTTTCCAGTCTTGTGTTAATTTATTTTTTTAAATAAATTCAGTTTTCATTTTTAGTTTAAAAAAAAAATTGGCATATATATATATATATATATATATATATATATATATATATATATATATATATATATATATATATATATAGGGAAGAGATCCAATAAGAAGAATAATTAAAATGAGAAGGGTAAAAAGTAATTCTAGCCAAACATTTTAATTTGGGAGAGAAAATTTGAATGAAGATGCATCCATTTTTGTAGGTGCATCTAGAATGTGTGGTTGTGATTACTTTATATATATATATATATATATATATATATATATATATATATATATATATATATATATATATATATATATATATATATATATATATATATATATATATATATCTTGGCTATAATTTTTGTAGATAATTGGCTACAATCCTTTACAAAAATTACACTAACAATGAATCAGAGACTCATAAAAAAAAATAGTACCCACATTTTTTAGCATAAAATTGTAGCAAATTAGCTACAATAAAATGATGAAATATACGAGGTTAAAAACTAGTTTATTATAATATAGACTTTCATAAGGTATTCTTTTAGGAGAACAAAATTTCGGACAAGCAAATGTTATTTTGCAACAGGAAACTAAACAACTTGTCTTCGGGGGACAACATACTAGGAAATCTTTTAGCCCTACCAAATACATACAACTGAATTGACAATAAATCTTGTTTAATATTAAAAAAGTAATTTATTTACTAGTACAAGGGGTGACCATCGGTCCAGGACCGGACCGGACCAATAAGACCGAGGACTGAATTAGCCTAAAAGCCAAGACCGAGGACCGGACCAAATGTGGTCGGTCCGGTCCGGTCTCGTCCGGTCCGATCCGTTCGGGTCGTTTGCTCAGCCCTAGTATCATGTGCAATCTTCTCTAAAAAACCATGATATGATCATGTTGGAAATTTTAGTTCCTCCTATAAAATATTATAATAAATTCAGAAAAAAAAAATTATTCAAAATAACAATCTCTCAAAATATCTATTAAAACATTGGGTCACTTCTGGGGAAAAAATTAGCACTTTTGGAAAAATGGTGGTGGAGATTCAAAAAGGGAGGGGGGGGGGGGTCATTGTGGGTTAGAGTCATAAAAAGTATTCATGAGGAAAGTGGGGGGCTCGACGATATTAGGGGAGGGGGTCGGTTGACGGGAGTGGGGTATGGGGTGACATCATTAGGGTGGGGGAGGAGTTGGAAGGATTAGGATTAGATTTCATTTCTTCATTTGTGGGGGAAGTTAGGAATGGTAGTGAAATTAGATTTTGGATTGATAGATGGGTGGGCGGGGTTATGCTTTGTGATATATTTTCGAGATTGTATCATCTTGATAGGCGTAAGGAGGGTATGGTGGGAGAAAAGAGGAAATGGGTTGATACTGTGTGGGTTTGGGATGGGTTAGGATTTTGGAGAGCTACAAACTATATTGCAAAATGTTGGAATAAAATTTGATTGTAGGGATCGGTGGATGTGGAAACTTCAAGAGAATGGCGATTTTACGGTAAGAGACTTAACAAAGTTAGTACAAGAAAAGATTCTCAACGTGGATAGTGGGGGCGAAGCGACGATTTGGAACAATCGGGTTTCAAAAAAGGTCAATATATTTATGTGGAGGGCTCTAAAAGGTAGACCTTCGTTCGTGTTGAGTTAGATAATAGAAGCATTGATTTGGATTCCTTATGTCCTTCTTGTGACGACATGGTGGAGTCATGTACTCATTGCTTGGTTATGTGCAATTTTGCTATGAGTGTTTGAGAAAACATTTATAGTTGGTGGAAGATTGGGAGTGTTAATGCTTTTTCCATTGAGGAATTTTTTTCGTCTAATGGAAACACTAGCATTCCTAGTCATTCATCCAAATTATGGCAAGCGGTGATTTGGACGTCCGGTTACTTCATTTGGAAAGAGAGAAATATGCGTGTTTTTAAAGGGAAAGCTTCAAGTTTAAATAATATTGTTCAAGACATTCAACTTAAAAGTTTCGAGTGGACTGCAAGAAGATCCGGAAAGAAAAGTAATATAAATTGGCAACAATGGCTTTTTGATCCGGTCAAATGTCATGTTTGAAGTTATTTGTAAGATTGTCCAGTTGCTGCTTGCTGCTCGTATATACAGATATAGGATACAGGTTTGAAGATAATGCGGTTTGTGAATCAATTTTGGTTATGGTCTATACCAGTTGCATTGTGTAATTTTATTGTTGGTTCTTTTGTGCCAGATTAGTAGTATTCTAGTAGACTAGGTTCTTAGTGAGATAGTGGTATATGTTTGAAGAGAAATACTACATCCACAAAATGAGGTGCTAATATGTGGTTAGTTTAATTAGAGAGAAGAGGGAGAAACTATTAAAAAATACACTAATCATATCATGACACCTCATTTTGTGGATATTTTTTTATCGATGTAACATACCTCATGTTTGAATTATGGGTCATGGTCTTGTGGTATTTGTGTCTTCAGTTTGCAGGGAGTTTTACTAATGTTTTGTTTTTTAGGGTGCCTTATTTTAATCATTTTGTTCATATAGTGGATGAATTTGTTTGTAATTTGATTTTCTTGTTGTTATATATATTGCCTCTCTCTCTCTCTCTCTCTCTCTCTCTCTCTCTCTCTCTCAAAAAAATCAAATAAAAAAAAACCTCAACCACTTAATGAGTATTTCACAGACAACATTACTAATTTACTATAAAGTTTGATGATAATTTATACTAAGGCTATGTTTGGCAAACAAGATTGTTGAAAGATTATGCTTATTTTTTTAAAAAATAAGCTACTTAAAAAATAATCTTTGTTTGGCAGACATAACTTATAAAGGATTATAAAATAAAAATAAAAAAAATCAATAATCTCTTAAAACCAAAGATTACTTCATGTAGCTTATAAAAATAATCTCTTTATGTAATTTCCAGCACCATCTCCACCACAATCTGCAGTTCCATATTTTCCACAAACATACCCTTAAGCTGGTATATATAACTAGAATAAATACAATTCAAATGAAATTTATGATGCACCTGACTTTGTATATACTAAAATGTGTTCCTCAGCTACTGTTGACTGGTTTAAGTCGTTATTTCCTCAATAGCCGTCTTTAAACTCATGTGTTTGAATAGAATGTTGGACTCGCTGGCAGGCCCTACTCTACCATCCCAAATTTTGGACTTTTCTGCACTATGTAATCAATACATGAAAGGCATTCTGCATCATATAGACATATACAACAAGACAACTACAAAGCCATTGCTAGTATTGTTAACAAACATCGTTGTTCCTTACTTCTCACATAGTGCATCCACGACATGCATAAGGAAAGCTTGGATTTGATGTTTGTGACGCCTAGTTTGTGTTAGACGTTAGCTTTCATATTGATTATGGACTTGTTTATGTTTTATCTAGAATATTCCGAAGAGATTATATATTGTAATTATCTATTAATGAGAAAGCAAGCCAGTTATATTTTTAATATGGCATCAAAAGCAAAATTGATCATCTCCTAATATTTCTCAAATAATCTTTGTTTGGCAGACATAACTTATACCGGTTGTTCATAAAATAAAAACAATAAGGTTGGTTGCTTAATTTGAATTGGCGCTTTCGTTTCGTCCTTGTTGCCGAATGGTATGAACTAAACGCATGTGAACTTTGCTGTCAAATGATGATTGGATAATGAAATTAATGGGACCGTGGATAATAAATTGAATTGGTTGCATATGTGAATATGGGTATTCTTTATATTAAATTGAATTAGCTGCTTTCTTGGTTTCGTTTATTGAAATTTGTTGATAGGTCTAAAAGTTTTAGGGCCCGTTTGGTTTGTAAGTGGGATTGAATTAGATTTGAATTTGGGAAAAGTTTGAAAGAATTTGAATTTAAGTATAGGTTTGAATTAAATGAGAAGAGAAAAAAATAAATGAGTGATAAATTTATTTTATATATATTTTTAAAATAAAAATAAATAAATAAATAATTTGAGGCTAAAATAAAACCATCAAATTTTTTATTTTTTTTTTATTTTTTTTTTATTGGTCCATTTTTGTGAAACCCACCAAAAAGCTACCAAATTGTGGTGGAATGAAAAAGTGGGTCAAATGTAACCGTTAGAAACGTGTCAGTGGTATGAAAATCAAACAAACAATTTTTTTTTTAACAATCTATCATTCAATTTCCCATGAAATACTCGAACCAACTGCACCTTAGAGTTACTTTAGTTTGCATATCCTTATTTTGGTGCGAGAAAAATCTCTACCATCCATTTAGTTTGATTTAAAGGTGGAGATTAACCTAAGATTAAATATGAAAATCTAAGTCAACGTTTTTTTTTTCTTTATCTTTTTGTCTTTTTTATTATTCATTTTTCCTTTCTTTCCTTATTATTATTATTTTTTCTTTTGTCTTTCTTTTTTCTTTTGTCTTTCTTTGTTCTAAATTATTATTATTATTATTATTATTATTATTATTATTATTATTATTATTATTATTATTATTATTATTATTATTATTTTTTGTCTTTTTTCTAATAAACGTTTTTTCTTAATACATGGTTTTTTTCGCTTTCATACATTTTCGTCCGTTATCATACGTTTTTGTCTGTTTTCGTACGTTTTCGCCCGTTTTCATATACTTTCATCCGTTTTCATACGTTTTTCGTCGACTTTCTTACGTTTTCGCCTGTTAACGTATGTTTTCATACGTTTCATCTGTTGTCTTACATTTTTGTCCGTTTATCATTCGGTATGCACCAAAATAAGAGTATGCATTTGAATTTTTCTCGTAATCTAGTCAATATGAATCTTTTTTGAGATTTCCTTCCTAATGTAACACCCCCAGAATATCGCAGCGAAACGATAGTGTCATTGGGGTGCTACTTAAATGTACAAAGTACAAGATACAGAAAACAACCTCTAAGTGAGACGTTTTGAAAAGTTACCATTTGAAGTATTTAAATCAGAGTTATAACAAGAGGTCCCATAGTATGATAATACATAAGTTTTTTTTAAGCATATCGAATGATAAACGACAAAAGCATAAGTCTTGAAAGCAAATATCAAATAGTCATGATTCGTGCACCTGCTATAGCCTTACTAACCTGACATAAACATGCTAAAAGTGCCAACACAAAGGTTGGTGAGTTCATAGAGTTTGTTTTAAAACAATTGCAAAGGCTTTAGAGAATGTTTTCATAGCAAAGGCCTTGCAAATCCACTCAGTTACGAACCCCACCTATACAAGACTTGTAACCTGTGTGTTTACAATCCACTGCCAAAATATAGTATAAGCAAGTCATGTGTGTTTCAAAGAATGTTTCCACAGCAAAGACATTGTAAATCCACTTAGTTGCAAATCCCGTCCATACAAGACTTGCAACCTGTGTGTTTACAACCCACTGCTAAAGTATAACATGATTACAACATTTGCGTATACAATATATGCACGCTTAATGTAAAGTATAACAGCCAACTGAACCCCATGACAAGTATCAGTAAGTTTCACAAAAGTGCTGGATAATATTCACCCATGGCCAAGAATCAGGGGACCAAGGGTGGGGGCGTCAGCCCGATAGTACTATCAATACCTCTCCATTGGCTCCATCCATGACTTAAACAGTTGCTAAGAATCAAGTATCGAATAAGTGTAACACATTAAGGCACATCGCAATTACACTAAAAGTATCAAAAGCTTAGCGTAGCATAAGAGTATAAATTTTTTGAGTATCAAAGCAAGTATTTGAGCATGTATCTCCCCAAAAGAATTTAAAACAAGTATTAAAAAGTAGGGGCTACGACTCACCTTAGTGTTATGGTTGCTAGAATAACATAGTACCAAACGTATAATAAGAATGTCTTCAACAGACGACCTGAATAATAAGAATGTTTAAGATTTCGATAGCTTAAGCCTGACTTGTCGCGAATAATGATTTAAAACAGTGTCGAGTGACAAATAGTTTTTGTGGCAAAGGTGGCTTGCGTGGTGAAATGTTTAAAGTTCAAAAAACGAAATTATATACTGTATAACTTGTTTATAAGTATAATATATTGTTATCGTCTACGCTATCTTTTTAAATAGTAATACGTATATAATTTATCAAACATTTGTCAGTGATAAATTATAGTAAGTAAATGAATCAATGAGTTTTGTAAGAATAAACATTTCTGTTTCGATATCAAAAATAGCCTTAGTTATACGTTTCAATATTACGTTATATGTTTATAAAATTACGTTATATATATTAGTATATATATTGTCATTTAAATATAAAGTTTATATAGGTTATTATATTATAAGTCATCAAAATATAAATTAGTCAAGATGTAGTTGAGCTTTTTTAATGACCCTTAAGTTATATCATTTTTACCCAAAAGTTAAATATGTTACTCCCTTCGTTCCATATTAAGTATTCACAATAGAATTTTTGGTTGTCTCAAATTAAGTGTCCACTTGTACCTTTCAACAAATAAGATGAGAGTTTAGTGGGTAAAAGAAATATTTGATTGGTGGAGAGTTTAGTTAGTGGAATCTCCTAAAGTTTGTGCATTATGAAAGTGGGCACTTAATATGGGACGGAGATAAATTTTAGTCCAAAATCAATATATATTTACATTCTAGGTCTAAACTTATCAAATATTACATATTTCACCCAAAATTATATATAAAATCAGTTTATGTCCTTAAAGTTCAGATTTGACAGTTTATACCCTTAAGTTCCAAAAAGTTACATTTTATACCCAACTTTCGTATATTTTGCAAAATTAGTCCAAAAGTCACGTTTTTCAAAGTTTAACATTTTTGTTTACTAAATATATTTCCAGTAGCTTATAGGAGCTAATATGACAGCTTATATGGCTTAAAAGAGCTTATTTTAGCTTAATGGGGTTTAAGGCCCATTTAGTTAATTTTAAGTATTTAAAAACTGGTTCAAACGCGCTAAGCTTTGGCTTGTAAAAAGTGTGCAAACAAGCTTATCAAGTTGTCTAATTTGTACAGCTCATTATTATAGTTTATGGAGAATTGAGTTAGGCTCTTATTTCGCTATGTTATGTGTTTAGATTTTAAATTACAGGCTCGATCCTAAGGGACTTAGACCATTCTGTTAGGAATATAACTTGAGTATATTTTTCGATATAGTACTGGACACTTAGTAATGTGTTACAAAAATAGTTTGTACATTGATATATGTTACTAATATTGATACTACTCCAATCTTAGCCACACCGCGAATTAAAATGCCACAATGTTTAAGAAAAATAGATATGATAGAACATATAACGAGATGGAAAGCTTATCCTAGTTGAATCGAGATATATGGTGAAATCATATAATGAAAATAGATAAGTGAGAGTGCTAGGTGACTTACGACACCACGGATGGTGGGTGAAAACAACGACGTGTGGACTAGAAATGGTACAACCCGTTCAACAACCCAACAAAGCCTCGTGAGCCAAACTTGCCTTTACTAGGCCGTGACTAAAGCTCTAACTTTCTGGCCCCTATCTTCTCGATCACAGTAGGTCTCCAAAAGACTTAGAATTATTTTGCTAAATGTTATAATTGTGCGTGCATGCTACTGTGAACGAGGGAGTATATATTTAACTTTGTATATTCCACAAGTTGGTGAATTATTGAGGGATAGGATAACTTGTCAGAGAATAATTTCCATTTGCCAAGTTGGTTCATGATTGATCGATTACATATATATTTTAAAAGGGTCTAGTTCGTTTGGTCTTGCGTAAACAGAAGACCCAAAAGAAAGAGAAGTAACATATGTTAAGTTATGTGGTATTTCATTATAAACAACAGAAAAATATACATATAGATCGACTAGTTATTTTACTTCAAAGGGTCTTTTGGTTTTAGCTTCGTGTGACAGAAAACAAAAAGAAAAAGGACATTTGAGTTTTGTAACATTTGGGAAACACACATGTTTCTTAATAACAGAAATATTTACGTTTGAAAAATTAGTTGACACACAACAAAAATGTTAGAGAATGGTGAACACGACCAAACTTTAACGTTTATTTTTCTATAAAACGTTCGTATAAAATGAATTAAATTGTCATTATTGATTCTATGTTGTGAGCTAAATCGAGTTGGGTAATTTATTTTATATCTTGTGTGTCGAAATTTTAAATGGTTGAGCCAAAGTAAAAGTGTGTTGGGACGTTTTTGTTAAATGATTTTTTTGTTTTGGATTTGTTACTTGGGCTAAGAATTATTATAAGGCCCAAAGAAAATATATTAAGGGTCCGTTTAAGTAGAAAATTACTCCCTCCGTCTCAAAATTATTGTAAGGAGACAAGAATTACAAATTTTAATAAAAGTAGGGTCACTATAATTCTCATCCACTCAAATAGAATATTCTCACACTAAATTCTTTTTTTCTTACTAAAAATGGAAAATGAACAATTAATTTGAGACATCCATAAATATGAGATAGAGGGAGTAGTACTTAGGTCTGTTAACAAATAAGGAATTTTTACGCGACGTTACACCTAATCCGCCCAAAATTGGGAGGAAGGTTTTTGTGAAAAAATACCTCAGATGTCCCTCCTATTTCCGTCCATTCCCTTTCTCTTCTATAAAAGGGAAAATTATCTAAAAAAGCATCATATTTGACACTATTTACCATTGTGTGTACTCATCTTTTTTTCTTTTCTTTTTAAAGTATCACTAAACTTTGTAATTTGGTACATTGTGTGTACCCGGTGACATGATAACCGGGCTCGTCCTACGTGGAGCCGGTTGCTTGCCAACTCAGCTCGTCCTACGTACACACAATGGTAAAAAGTGTCAAGTAGGATGCTTTTTTAGATAATTTTCCCTTTATTTTTTTTCCATTTTCCCTTAACTTAATATATTATTCCCAAAAAAACCCTAATCCACCATTACCCACACTCATCATTTCTCTCTTCTTCTCGGCCGACACCCACACCTCACCTACACTCATCATTTCTGGCCAAATTCTAGCCAAATACACCACCACCACCTTGCGTTAATATACACCGCCACCACCACTATAAACTATTCATCATTTCCTTCATGTTGATGTGACTCACGCGCCGTCACACCACCACTGCAACCCTATACGCGTCTCCACAGCAGTGCATATCACCACCCTCATCAACCATCTTTGTCGATTTACTGACTAACAAATTGTACATAGTCATTCTTCAAGGGTTTTGTTTTGATAAAGATTAAAGGTTAATAAAGATAAAAACTAATAAAGATGAGGTATAGTTATTGTTTGGTATAGTTATTGTCGAGGGTTTTGGCGGCGCCGTCATACTTGACCCTCCAGTTGGCGGCGCAGTTGTTTCAGAAGCAATGGTGGTAGAAATCTCCTCCCATGATTCTTCTTCATGATCTTCAACTGTAGCTGACCTTGTTGAAGATGGCATAAAAGGGTCCCAGAAATCCCATGTGAAAGAAGGATGGTGGTGGCAGTGGGGTGGAAGTGGTTGTGGTGGTGGTGGAGGTTGTCCATGTGTTGGTTGGACTCATGGGTGGTGGTGGTGGAGTTGGTGGTTGAGGTGTTTGTGGTGGTGGTGGTGATGGTAGAGTGGGTGGGAGATGATGGTGGTTATGGTGGTTTTGGTGGTGGTGCATGGTTGTTTTCTGCAGTGGTTAATATTACTCATGAATATCCTAGTTGGATATAATAAATTCCACGTGGCGTTTTTTTTTTATCAAAAATATAGTAGCAACCGGCTAACTGGATATCAGGTCACCGGGTACACATAATGTACCAAATTACAAAGTTTAGTGATACTTTAGGGGAAAAAAAAGATGAGTACACACAACGGTAAAAAGTGTCAAATATGATGCATTTTTTGTTAATTTTCCCTCTATAAAAATCTCAAGAACACAAAACTTTTTCAGTTTCTGCCACTTTATGTTCCTTTCTCTTCTAAAGTTATCTCGAGAACACAGTGTTAATGACATAAAAAGTTACACTTTTTTTAGGGCAAATGTTTTATAAACGTATCATATTTGGAACTATTTCTTTTTCTGGGTATGAAATTTTTTTTTTTTGTACGGGTACTAACCTTTCAAATTCGGTCTTTTTAAGATACTTTGTGACATTATTGCCCTTCAAATTATTCAAACTCCTAATAGCTGTGAGGGGCAAAAATGTCACAAAATACTTTAAAAAGACCGAATTTTAAAAATTAATACCCATATAAGGAAAAAAATTGTTCAATACTAAAAAAAATAATGACAAGTATAATAATTTTATAAAATATTTTCCCTTTTTTTATGAATCATATAAGTTAGTTAGCAGAGTTTCACTAT
Organism: Artemisia argyi; assembly: GCA_030686995.1. Taxonomy (NCBI): domain Eukaryota; kingdom Viridiplantae; phylum Streptophyta; class Magnoliopsida; order Asterales; family Asteraceae; genus Artemisia; species Artemisia argyi. The sequence goes on along the minus strand of CM060682.1, from coordinate 35,561,367 downwards.
TGGCTAGTACCAAATTTGAATATCTTTAATATAAAAAAAGAATTACATTTTGGAGTGGTTTTGTAAATCATTATTATTGAAAAAAAAATGAAACGAGGAGAGCTTGATTTTGACACATAGGCGAAATCAATCAATATAATTGATTAATAAAATGTCAAAATTGAATTGATTTTGGTCAAATATTAATAAATTTGTTGGAGAAGTTGGTTTAGAAAAAAAAAACAAATGAAAATATATCTGTCAAATTTATGAAAACAAAAACTTAAAAAAAATGAGTAAATTAATAAAACTTAGTGGTTGAATTTTAAAAATATTATATAGAGTTAAGTGAAAAATTATAAGTCTCATTTTTTTAAATAACTTTAGATAATAAACAAGTAATACCATATAATTTATACCCCTTATACTTTATAATGTGAAATTATTTTTAATTACATGAGTATTAGTATTATTATTAGTTTGAGATTCATCCATTAAAATTACAAAATTTTGTAAATATACGAATTAGTTTTAATATAAGTTAAATATTTTTAAACTTTTATCTATTAAAATACACACACACACACACATACACACACACACACAGATATATATATATATATATATATATATATATATATATATATATATATATATATATATACACATTAAATAAGGACTCATGTTATCCTTTTTAAAAGTTTAATCTATGCGTACACGAGTTTCAATATTAAATACGGCCAAATTATTATTAATGGTAACATAAATTTTAAATGGTAAACACGAGTTACTCTGATATGAAAATAAATATACATGATTGTACTTATAACAACGACTCATGTAATTATTATTTAAAATTTATATACGGATATCCGAAAACACATTTTTAAAAAATTTTATGGAGTATACTTTAACTTCATCAACGCTCATTATGTGCCACTAAACTCGCACATTTTTTACAACTTGATAACAATGATTAAAGTTAAACAACAACATCAACTTCAACATAAACATCTATGTCAGTTACATAAAGTTAAATTTTTATCCAATAAATTTTTTTACAAAATATTAATTGATATTAATATTATAAGTTTATTTAAAACAGGATGAAAACGCTGCCGTTTCCCTCTGTAGCTACCCTGTAGCATTTTTCCCGCCAAAAAATGATCCAGGTGCTGGGCTCCTTTGGCCTGGTAACTTTGGTCCATTTTTCTTCCGGTTTTGCCCAGTCCACTGATAGATCGATTATAATTATAATCAAAAGGCGCATCCTAGGGTTTCTTAACCCAGAATCCACATCCACTCCTCTCAAACCACGGTAATAGTGATAGCCTTAAATATGTAGTTAGGGTTTCAATTTAGGGGTTTTTAATTTTGGGGGTTTCTGATGTCGGAAAGGATAACGATGCCGTGATTTATGCGCACAAACCACGGTAATAGTGATAGCCTTAAATATTTAGTTAGGGTTTCAATTTGGGAGTTTTTAATTTTGGGGGTTTCTGATGTCGGAAAGGATAACGATGCTGTGATTTATGCGCAATTTGTGGGTTTAATTTTGGGTGTTTGGTAATGCCTAATTATGGTGCCTATTTTTTGGCATAATAAGCATCAGGTAAATAAGGTATTGATTATGGTTTATGTTACTGTCTAATTGTGAGCTGATAAGCTTTGATTGTTGGTGTTGTTACGTATTTGTTATTTTTCGCTTTTGCTACTTATTTAAAGTTATCAGCTTATTATAACTTGGTATATTAGCCGAGTCAAATAAGCTCATTTTTGTTATGATACTATGAAATATTTGTGATTCTCATTTTTCTAATGTTTTTATTGCTTATTTCTTATATTTTTATTGTGTTATAATTTTGTTGTTAGAAATTGTTGTTAAAAAAATGGTGAATTAAGATTTTTGTGTGAGTAGTCTTGATGATGTTTAGGATTGCTTATCAGTACTGCATAATAAGTACATAATAAGCAGTTGCTCAAAGGTAGATAGATGGATGCGTAGTTTTTTGGCATTGGTTGTTAATTATACTTATGCTTATTGCTTTTAGTTAACATGTACCGTTCTGCAAATATCTAGGATGACTTATCAAACTGCTTATACAATCATTTCTATTTAGAATAAGCAGTCGTTTAAAAGTGGGGAGATAGATAAGCATTTTCAATAGCGAAGTGTTGATGATTGCGGCAATATTTCAGATTATGCATTCCTTTTAGTTAACACTTAAGCTTTTTGTTTAAAAGTGGATAGATAGATAAGCATTTTCAAAAGTGTTGATGATTGCGACATATCCGAGACGTCTTATAGTGTTTTTTGTTTTACACAGATTGACGTTCCCCCGTCTTAATCTAATAACATAATTGAAAAAAGACCGGATTTTAAAGACAAGTTGTTTGCCATGTGCTCGGGTGCATCCGAGCAAGGGTGAAATCATTTGCATCAACCATGTGTGCCCAGTTACACACTTGGACTGATTTGCAGCCATGGCGGGGCAAAGTATTGGATTTGCAGCCATGGTGACATGAAAATGATGGTAATTTTGATTGTCAGTGGTTGTGATGAATATGACCAAGATCGATTAAAGTTGTCATCGTCCATATGTTGGCGGGGCAAATTATTAGATTTGCAGCCATGGTGGATGTATTCACTTTCTTCGATTGTCAACCTGTCTGACCCTCATAGACGCATTTATCTATGGCAGGGCAAGCTTGCTACGCTTGCAGGCATGGCGACATGAAAATGATAGTAATGTTCATTGTAAGGGGCTGTGATGAATATGACCAAGATCGATTAAAACTGTGATCGTCCGTGTCTTGGCGGGGCAAACCATCAGGTTTGCAGCCGTGGTGGATGTATCCACTTTTTGAGATTACTAATCAATCTGAGCCTCATATTATGAAGTTAAATGAATGACACATTTACAATTATATGGCCGGTCCACAATATATCCTGACTCAATTTTTTTTAATAGGTCCCAACATTTACTTATACTCTATACTCAAATCATTTTACTTTTTTGTTTTCAATAATATGGTGCATGTACATTTTGCAGACTATCATCAGCAAGAGCTCGCAGACAGATCGCGAAGACGGAACTGAAATGGGTGCGTTTGTTTGCTGAAATGGATAGGTTTGGGTGCTCAAAACAGATGCTGAAATGGGTGTATTTACGGGGCTGAAGTGGGTGGGTTTTTATGCTGAAACGGGAGCTGAATTGGGGGCTCAGTTAGATGGGTTTTGGTACTGAAACAGGCTTGAACAGGCTCTGTAATGAGGGCTGAAACGTGTGGGTTTTGGAGATGAGAAGGGTGGGTACGGGTGATGAAATGGGGATCAAATGAAGTGGCTCTTAACAGGTAATTTATTTAACAGTTGAGACAGACAGGGCCGGGTTCTTAGGTTCTCAGTAAAAAAGTCAAAATCGATAAAAATACCCAAATATTAGCTGACCCAATCTGACAGTTGTCATACCTTTTGTTTGCAGGGTGAGGGTGAATCGAAAACTAAAGTGATTGACACAAGTTCAAGTGTTTCTGCCAATGATTCTAAGGTGACAAATTCCTATACAATAAAGTTGTTTCGTACATGAACATTATGGGAAGCGTATTCACTTTTCTGATTATAACTTAATTTGAAACATGAAAGTAGCAAACGGAATACCCAGCTTCTTTCCAATATCTTTTTTATGTAACCAACTTTCTCACAACTTATTTTCCTGGTTATGAATCCGACTGGCTTAACATGTGTACGAAATGTGCCTTTTTTATTCAGTTTACGTTTTTATGTAACTTTGGTTTCGTTTTAAAAAATTTGAAAATGTGGAATTAGCTTTAAAAAAAGACCAGTAACAGGATAATTGAGAATGCAGTTCGAGCAATCTTCTGACTTTATTATGATCATAGCTGCTGTCTTTGTATTGGTATGGCCTCTAATTCATAGGTAGTAAGCATTGTTAGATTCGCCTGGAATAATCCCCACTAGAATAAATGATCAGTTAGCAGCAATAAAGCTTGGTATATGTAACCACTTCAGCGCGAAGCCATATAATTATATTGATGTTGCAGGCACGGTCTGTCTTTCTTGGCTGCAGATTGAAAAGAGGTAGGAACAAATTGCAGATGTCCGGGACGGACACGACTTCTAACACTAGAAGACTACTGGAAGACACCCGGGACCAGAGCATGTCGTGAAAGAGGCACACTGGGTGGGCGTGCTTCGACCGAGTCTCCGGGGCACAGTTGAATATCGGAGCCTTACACGGATCAAGCAAGTTCTGAATTCTTAGCATTTATTTCGGATTAATTGTAAAACCATAAATTTCATTGTTTCAGTTTATTGTTTTGGAGTTTTCATTTGGATAAGGTTACGCTTATTACATATACACACACATCCGCACAGATTGATGATATTCACATAATATACGATGTTCAAAACTATTGGCTTATGAATGAGCCAATTTGGCTACAAACGGTAAAGCATGAAAAAACCTTTAAAGCTAATAAATGATAAGGGATTAGAACTGCCTTAAATCTATGAGTGATGTATTGAATCGAAATGGGAGTATACACTAAAGGACTGTCATGTTGATGCGTTTAGGGACGTTTGGTTAAGGTGGTACGATTTGGTGTTTGCAAGCTTATGACTCACAATTTTAAGATTCACATATCCCTTTGTCATGACAAAACGTTATTCACACTTCATTAGGATTGCTTAGCCTTTTATTATTTTGACTTTTAATGCACTTGGATCATTATAACAGCAGAAGCTGCTGCTGCTGCTGAGACCTACACTTTTGCGCAGGCTGAAAGTCAGATTAATTCGAAGGTATAATGACTTTGGTTTCATATGCGTATTCTGATTGTTTGATGTGCTTGATGTATTTCTAAGATTTAAATTTGTTATCCATGTTATGTTCACGCCTATTCAGATTGCATTTTCTTCATGTTTTATTTTTTTTATTTTTATTATTATTTTTTTTACTTCGATGGATCTGAATAGGTCAGTGCATAAATCGCAACATACGCTGAGGGATCGTGGTAATTTTACACAAGCAGTAGTTACATGTACGTGAATGTGCAATTTGAATATCCGTTGAATTAATGCCTCATCAACTTTACTTCTTTCGTATCTTTTAAACAAACTGTTGGTTTTTGGGTGCTTCATATTAAGCTAATGGTGATTATTACCATTATAGGTATGAGCAAACAAGTAGACGCCAATTATTTAACTTCACTTCAAAAGAATAAACGCATGCGTATGCCTTTATAAGGTTGTTCTTCTCCTCATGAATATTAGTTTTCCCTTGCCTTTTAAACAGGAATTACATTTTTTATCACCTGATACAAACTTATTGATAGATTTCGTCATTATAGGTATGAATGAACAACCAAACGTGCTTTGTTCCACATCAAATGGCAACATCAACTGCAAGCGTGTAGTTCAGCCAGGTTGTTTAATTACTTATTTGTAATATAATTTTGACCATACACTTTATTGTCACAGCTTAGGAGAGGCCGTAAGATTACATGTTTAATTATAAGAATTGCAGATACATGTCAGTTATGAGGTTTTATGTACATGAAAGTAACATTTTTTTAAAAATTGTATAGTCAGATTGTTTTACTTTTCCATTTTTAATCATGTGGTTTGTGTACTTTTTGCAGGGTATCAACAACAACAGCAGGGATCTCAACAGGGTATAAACTACTGCTTTCCATTCACTGGGGAACGGGTCCTCATCAAGGTTGACCGCGTCTGGAGCCAAGCCACAGCCTCAGCGTCCTGGTACTGGTCGTAGTATTCATGTAAATCCCAAATATTTGGAGGCGAGACAGAAACCTCAACAGTCAAACATGAGATACAGATATCCAGGATGGCTAATCGAGACGGCTCGCTGATTCTCTTCATATGTTTCCCTACCTTAACTCTACAAAGTAAGTGCCCGCAGTTCTATACTTCTATGTATCATATTATTTTAGCATTTCTATAAAAAAAAAAATTAATATTACACATTAATGTGATTTGTTAATGCAGAGAACCATTGGGGCACCGCACGCATCCGCTGTAAACATAAAGCCTGTTCCATCTATGCCAACATTCTTTTCAAGTGGACCGATTGCAATTGCACCAGAGATTTTGTCGTTTGGTTTTTCGGCTCCGAATTCGCGACTTAAAAGTGTTAACGCTTTCGTCTTTATTCTACGTTTCCAGCATTTCTTTTTATTGTGCACCACGGTTTAAGACAGAAACCTGCTATGTGTTACACTCACGTCGTTTCATTTTGACATTTTTTTTCGCAGACTCCATTGCGATTCGAAGAAACAGACACTTTCAGTATGAGTTAAGAAAAGGTCCGATTGTTATGTCAGAGGAAGAGGAAAAGGAAGAATGAACGCTCGGAGAAAGATGTTATAAGTTTTAAGTTACTACTGTTCACTTCTATTTATCCACTGATCTTAACATAGTATTTTTATTTGAGGTTGATTAGTTAATTTATGTGATGAATTCTGCAGGAAGTGTGAGGCTATTTGTTACGAAAAGGCAGGTTATCATCATTGCAAGTCACTCAGTTTACAGAGTTGACTAGACAGAACATTACTAATGGTTTGTTATGTTCGCTTCAGTTTGGTTGCAGCCATGTCGGCAGTATGGTACTGTTGCAAATATTCATAAATCTGAGCCTTATTTCTTGCAATTTCGCCTCCTCACAAAACAACTGGAGTATCGCACGTTGTACTTTCAGATGCCTCTAACTGCACAAATATAGGATCAGTTATGATTTCCCGATTCACTTAAATGATGTTATAATTTTCCAGGATAATCATTTTATACATTCACATTGCTGATATGTTTATTAATTATTTGCAGATGTAAAAGGACGTGAAATATGTGAGCAGTTATGATTTCCCAGGTTCACTTGAAGATTATGTTCATTAGATCGGTTGAACAGGGAGAGCTGAGGCCTAAGCAACCTACACTTTCTTTACTGCAGCATATACCAGGTTTGCTAAAAAACTTATTGCCATATATCACAAGGCCGGCTAGAAAGTGAATGCAGATCTAACAGCAATGGGTCGCGGTCAGCGTCCTCCTCCAGGTTGGTTGATTGGATTTTGTACAAGTCTTCTTATGTGAAATACAAAATTGGTTTTTGGTTCGTTCTTGGAAAACAAAAGTTCATTAACCTTTCACTTTGAGTGGTTTGTAGGATAGTAGTATATATACTGATGAATATGATGGCTTCAAATCCATAATCAAAGTCGCCGTAACAGGTGATGTCCACTCCTAACAGGATCCTGTAGTTAAAATGTTAGAAAAGAGCAGTCAGTAGAGTGTAATAACCACACATCATTTGAAATCTACTAATATTTGGGAGTTATTTAGTTATGATGAAATGGGCCAGTTTGGGATCATGTTTGTTTTTAAGGATATGGATTTGATACCCATAAAATTAGGCATCTACCATACACACTTTACACGGTTGGGGGTTATGATCCAGACACATTATCATTCGGTCATTCCCCTGCCATCTCAAACCCATACGCATACTCCCCCAGTGATTCCTTGGTGCAAACCAAATGCCCCTTAACTAACATAAAAGAGAATCTTTGTATATATGTTTTTTGATTTGCATACCAGGGACATGTAAATTTCTTTGAGAATGAAACAGCCAATGTGAAAAGTTGACGCACCTACCGTGATTTTTTGATGCGTTTGGGAGGCCTCATTGCTTCTTCCCTCGAGTCTGCTACAAGTTTCATATCTGCATAGGGCTGCAACAAATTTTGAAGGACCATAAATAGTGGTTATTGATACAAAAAATCTTGGTATGAAACAAGTTCAGGTAAGCTATAAATGATAATATCGATAGTCTACATTCCTAATAAGAAAAGCAAATGATTACAGTGTGGAGCTGAAGTTTACTATCAAGACTCAAGACAGATTTAGACAGGCCCACAAGTAAAGATCCAAGAGGACTCCATTTGAATCACAATTCACATAGCAGGTCTCATGGCTTTGGATCACCAAAAAAAGGCGGGAAAAGCCCGGATGAAACGATGACGGATTGAATTGTGTATAATATTATTTAGTAATTGTTGGGCATAGAACATGAAGGCATCAACTTATGAATTATGCAACAAGTTAAAGTTGTAATTTATATAGGATTACATTATTGAAATATTGGCTGTAATTGATGTGATATAGGATTTTTATGTGTCGACGTAATTTTTGCAAAACTTTTCAATGAAATACATTTCACGTTTACCCATATGTGTTTCAATGTTTTTTGTAGTGACTGAAAGTGTTTTGGGTGCCATTACCTTGATTTTAGGCCGGCGACGATGGGGTTATTGGTATAGTAGAAAATTACCGTCCAATAACCAACGCGTTATTGGTATAGTAGAAAATTACCGTCCAATAACCAACGCGATAAAACGACGCCCGGCCGCAACGCGCCGGGCCAGCGCCAATCTCGTATAATTTAAAACTAATGCATATTTATTAGTTGTAATTATACTACAATTTTCACCGGCAAATTCTTATATATCAATATAGTAAACTAGAATTTTAAAATAAATTTGATTTATGTGTAAATTCCGTGCGTGCACGAGACATATAAGTAGTGAGTTATAATACAAATTGGTATTGCCTACTTCGTTGGATAGTTTGACCAGGAGTTGATGAATGGAATATATGTCGTGTTCAGAAAACTAGGAAAATTTCTGAAAGTGAAAAGGTTTGAGATTCACTGCTACAATAAGGAGGACGGGTGAGGAGTCACATGTTCTCACCAAAAGCCACTAAACGATAAAAAATCCATCCAAGTTTACACTTTGATGGGAAATAAAGTGAATAAAATTTTCAACGAAAACCTTTGGCAGGATATGTCCCCGCTAAAAGGTTGACCCAATTTTATCTTTCCCACAATTTTTCATTTTGGCTAATTGTTTCCTTCAATTTTTTTCCGCCAACTCTTTGGGGAGTACAGTTCCTCCCAAAAAAAAATTGAATTAAAATGATTTAAATGATTTATAAATAATTAAAATTAGTTAAAAAGAATTTGAAAATGATTTAAATTAATTAAAAATGATCTAAATTGCCTATAAATGATTTAAATTAAATAAAAATGATTTAATAAAATTAAACATAATTTAAATTAAATAAAAAAAATTAAATTAATTAAAAATGATTTAAATTAATTTTTATACTAGAGGATGAAACTAGGGATGGAACGAGCCGAGCCAAGCCCGAGCCTGCCAAAGCTTATATTTTAACCATATAAATTATAAACGATAAAATCACTCAAATTATATGTGTTAACTGAACTCATTCTAATGGGAATATACATTACAATTATATCCGATTCGAACCACTCTTCGATACACCAGAAGCATAACTAAAACATACCAATTACATTCCAAAATGATAAACATTTAAACATTAGTTAACACATTCAAATCAACAATCTGCATTTAGTTTATTCGGAAAACAGCAGAAAGTTAAGTACAAATTTTTACGATGACTAAATGAAAAACTAGTCCACACGAAGGTTTTTCATGTGATTTAAAAGCTCATGAAGTATTGCAGCTGATTGACATGTGTGGTCCTCGGGATGCCTTTTTCATTTCTAGTCTCGCCTCCAACATCTTTATCTTTACAGTCAAGGCCTTGTAATTTGAGCACTCTGTTGGTGCAGATCTAGAAAGTCTTAGAGAAGAACTTGGATGTGTTGAAGGTCCCAAAGAAGAATTTGAGGTGTTAAAGGACTAGGAGAATAACTTATACGGAGCCGGAGATCTAGATTATCCTTTAATGTAAAATATCCACATCTATATTCTTGTTTTGTTAGCTGTTACAGAGTAAGGAAATCATAACAAATGTTTTTTAACAACTAAATTATTTATATATTACACAAATAAAAAACTTCTGATTGTTCACCATTAAATGAGGACATGCATAGTAAAGTTTACCACAATAATGAGGTTTATATGATTTTCTTAGCACTATATCTCCTGCTCCACAGAGATACTTGAAAGCTTCATATTGCTCCATCTGCATAAGCCACAAAACCAGGTGGTGGTGGTGAGTTTGGTGGTATGAGGATAAGCGTTTGAGAGGATAAGAGTTAACCAGATCTGCTTTTATGGAAAAAAAAAACAAGATCTTTTAACGACAGTCACACCTTGCCGAATGGTGGAAACACGAGGTACGACGAAAATCAATATACATCGCAAAAGATAGTAGAACAATACCACAACATGGTAATATAAAAGTAATCCCAACAATTACACCGTTAATTTCAGATTCTGAAGAGATAAAAACATCATTGTCTTAATACAAAAGTTTTAAAAATATTAATTGTTTTTAGTCCGACACTTGACTAATATGAGATCCCTGAAATGCATCACATAAGGTTCCACTTTCACCTGATCACCTGAAAAGCATGATAATAAATGCTTAACTATGAAATAGTTTCCACAAATGTACACCAAACTAGTTTAAAAAAATGTTCAATATTTTACCAAGACGGTTTTCAAAAATATGAACTCCAGACCTCCAATATCATTTGCCGAAAGTGTCTATGTAAACAACATATATTAATATAAAGTATGCTATAGTGTTTATGCGAGGCCACTACTTAAATGTATTCAGCCGACAGTTCTCGAAGAACTATATAAATATATAATCCCACTAATATAACAATATGTAGAACCGTAGAGGGGGGAGGGGTGAATACGATCTCTTAGGCTTTTTAGATGTTTAAAACCTTTAAGCCTCAAAGAGCACCAAGTGGTTTATACAAAAACAACCACTAACACAATCACGATCCAAAGTATATAAAGCAAATAAGTGATACCAGGATATATATACTGGTTCGGGATGGGGGGTTTATACCATCTGTACGTCCAGTTGTGAAATTCGAATCCACGTCATTATACTATTCACTAAGTATAATCATTTTGGTGGACTATAAACCGTTACAACTTCACTCCACCGATATGCACTAAGATCAGCACTCACAAAGAAGAGCTACTCCCAATGGTATTCTGCCCTCGGAAACCACCCAAAAGAATCTTGTGATTCGACTTCCACTAAGACCACAAAGAACACAAAGACTTACCACCAGAAGTATCAAACCCCAACTAGATCCCCAATGATCTAGGCTTGGTCACCACGACACAAGACTTCCCTTACAACCAAGTCAAATGAATAAATGTTTTATTGTTCAACTAACCTAAAGACTCGATTGTAATAGAAAGGGTATAGAGAAGAAGACCCTCGACATAATCACAAGAGTGTATTAGGTTCTTGTGATTCTTCCCTTGCAAGAATATGTGTTCTTTCAAAGATGTTATGTGAAAGATTAAGAATACAAGAGAGAATCAAAAGATTGAGAGAAAAGAAATTAGAGAGAAAGAATAATGGCAAGGGTTGAGGAATACAAGAGCAAAGGTGGGGTATTTATAGGCCAAAACTCAAATTGAGAAAAGGTTTACCGAGCATGGCGCATCGCTGGCATGTCGAAACGCCAGTAGCACGCCAGGTGACCTGGTACTTTTTCTCATTTGAGTTTTGGTCTTTTAAATACCCAACCTTGCTAACTCTCCAATTGTACTTCACACATTATTCAACCTCAAGGTCTACCAACTCAAATAGCCATTTTGTAAAAATCATTTGTGAAGTGTTTAAGTGAAAACCAATTATCAAAGAGAGAATAATAAAAGGGATAATTGGATAAGGGTAGTTTGGGTATTCCTCACATGGCATAGAAAAGAGAGAAAGAATACGCCATTATATATTCCTTTTCTTGGAAAGGAAGTGTGTATGTTAGAGATAAAGAGATGGAAGAATTTGAATTTGAAACTCAAATGTGTGAGAGAGTAAGGTTGGGTTAGGAGAGAACCATGGTTGAGTTGGATGAGTAAGCATGGTTGGGTTAAGAGAATATCCAAGGGAATATCCTATGCTTCGAGAGAAAGGAGAGATGAAGGGTTGAGATGCGTTTGGATGAGTTGGATTGACGTGATGGAAGGAAGCCTTGGTTTGAAATTCAAATTTTAAATTACTTGTTGGAGTATGAGAGAGATAGAGAATTCCCTATGTGATGAATTAAAGGTAAAAGTTGGATTAGATGTGATATGGATATGATGGGGAGCCTAAGAGAGAATTCAAATTTGAACTAAGAGAGTGAGAGAGGTTGTATATGAGTGAGTGAGTTGTATGTGTGTAAGAGTGAGTTGGATAGGATATGAAATGGATGTGATGAGGAGTCTATGCGAGAGATACAAATTTGAAATAAGCATGTGATGAAATGAGGTGGCTAGTGTGTGAGGGAAGGAAAGGGTTGTGAGGGAAGTGTGTGTATTTTAAATTTAAAATGAGGCTAAGAGTGTATGAGGGAGTGAGTTGGAATGATGTGATGTTGAAGTGACGGGGAGCCTTTGGCTTGGATTCAAAATTTAAATTTTGAATGTTGGAGATGAGAGGTGAGGTGTTTTGAGAGGAAGGTTTATTTATTTTGTAATAAAGGGTTGGATGAAGAAGATGATGAGGTGGTGAAATCTTAGTGGTTGGATTGTAATGTAGTAAAGAGAACATTTGGAAGATTTGGTGTGGGAATGTAGGGGGCAAGATGTACATGAAAGTATAAGGAATATTCAGGAATGTTGGGGATAAGATTTGGAAGGAATTTGAAATGGTTGGATGATTAGTTTGGTGTAGAGAGTAATCAAAGGAGTGATTATGGCTTAATCATCTTGTTATTAAGGAATAAAAGAATTAACAAAGATGATTATGGGTTGAGAAAATCAAAGGTTACTTATAGTTTCAAGTAACTCAACATCGAGTATTCATAATCGCATAATACGTGAATTTCCAATGTAGGAACTAGAAGTGGAGGGGGGGGGGGTTGAATAGTTTCACTGTTTATTATTGCTTATTAAAATCGGTTTTCACTTTGGTAGGTCCGTTTATGTTTTTATTGCAAAGTTGCTCGATTTGCTAGTTATGTGATATCAAGTTAACTAGATGCATAAACATAAATTGTGTAAAGGAAATAGTAGAAGAAAGAACACAACCAAAGGAGACGCCGAGATTTATAGTGGTTCAACATGAAGCTCACTCTTCATCTTACTCCACTCCCCGAGTAACACACTTGAGAGTTTTCAATCACTATGTCAACACACTCCTTCAGGCGGAGCAATCCGTACATAAGCTTACACCAAATTTAACGACACTAAGCGGAATGTCGAGTTCTAATCCTAGCTAGAACCAATCTACACCAAAGCCCACGTGGCTACACGAACAAGCACTCTTGTCCATCTTGGATTGACACACAATCCAAGTCTTCACACGAACGAGCACTCTTGTTCACTTGAACCTTCACCCGATTTAAGCCTTCACACATGGACTTCACTAAGTCCTAAGCTTCACACTAGAACTCCACTAAGTTCTAGCCTTCACACAACAAAACACAACTATTACAAAGTCTAATCTAGATACAACACTTCCTGGACTATCAGCTTTGTCCAAGTTCACCCTAACACATCTAGTCACGACTTACACACAAGTCGGATTCACAATATTACAATATTTGCAAATGAGAGAGTTGGAGGAAGGAAAGAATTGTAACACTTATTACGCTTGTGTTTGGACTCAATAACACATCAATTCTTGATGACTTCGATTGTTCTTCTCTTGCACTTTGATGTAGAGGATATGAGAATCACTTATAGACACATACCGACATGTTATAGTGATCAAAGACGAAGAAAGAAAGAATCAAAAAGTTTTTGTGCTAAGAGGCTTAGTTTTCTGAAAGGGAACAGTTCTGTATTTATAGGCGCCAGGAAAGGAGTGGGCGGTCCCCTAAACATGTGACGGTCCTTTATCACTAAGGGACCGTCAGTTGATTTAAAGGACAGTCCCGACAGACGCTCCTCTTTTTTTCCTGACATGGTGAAAGTTTATCTAGTGAAAACTTTACTGTTTTCGGCGATAAATATGGCTGTTATTACATTTGAAGTTGAATTTATTTTTTTAATAATACATCTCGTTTAAAAACACAAAAATACTTTTTGTGAAAATGTTTTGTCATACATAAAAATGTAAAGTTTTGTAAAAATAAACTCTTTGATCACTTTACTAGTATCAGTATACAGTTTGTTCGAACATGAAGTGATGTTGTAGATAATACGTTGAGTAAACGAGTTATCTCGATCAAAAACTTATTAACCATAAGTTTACGTATCTTATTTTTATATTTTGTGATTATGAAAACATGTAGAGACCAAATAATGCAGATAACGTTTTTCACATTATTTGTATTAACAAGCTCCCCTTTTTTGATGATTACAAAACTCATGTTAGGTAAATTTACATGGTGATAAATTTTTAATGAGTTTTCGTGCACTTCTCACCCTTTTTGTTGAATCAAAAAGTCTTCGTCGAGGTCTAGAGAGAAAGAAGTCAATGATATATAGAAGCTGCCCCTTGCTTAGTGCTCCCCCTTGATGAGGGCACCGGGGAATCGAGCTATGGCGTTGTGCTACAAAAGCAAGTTAGAAGACAACGCACTTACACATATATAGATGAATATAGAGGATTGAGAAGAGGAGAAATAGAAGGATATGATAGATTAGAAAGAAAGGATGTGAAAAGAGAAGAAACAGGCATGCAAGAGTCAAGTTTTAAGCACTGCTGGGCACGGTTCCGTAAACAAGTGGATGGTCCTTATCAATAAGGGACTGCCACTTTGATAAGGGACCGCCGCCAGTAGGCATTATATTTGAAAGGTGTGTTGTGAGTTAAGTGTTTTCCCATTTTTAAGTTTGATTAACATGGCATTTTAAAGATAACCATTATAAGTAACACAACATAAAATCACCACAATTCATTCATACTTAAGAAAACATCAACAACATACATGATTAGAACATACATCTCCTAATCAACATAGATTCATACAAAAATAACAAGTTATTTCTAGAAAATCCTATCTTCCTAGAGCATGCTTGACCCAAAATATAATCCTCTTGATTATTCAACTAAGCATGTAGAGATGCTTAGTTGGAAGGTGGAGAGTAAGATGGTGGAGCCAAAGGTGGCATGGATAAAAGAGGAGTAGGTTGAACATTTGGTTGAGAAAGAAGGTATTAAAGGTATCCAAACATGTAGTGAAGATCATCTCTTAAAGATGAGATGAGATGAAAGTTATGATAACAACATGCACAACCGATAGTGTGGTTGTTTACAAAGTTGTATTGAAGAGGATGTTCCATGATTGGAGATGGTGGTGGAGTGGATGGAGTATACTCCAAAGGACCATTTGGTGAAAAAGAAAGAGAAGTATTTGGTGGAGGTGGATGTGAGCTTCTTGGAGGTGGTGACATGTTTCCAAGATAAGGTGAGAATTGAGATGATGAGGCATTTTGTGTACTTGGAGAGTTTGAAGTATTGAAGGAAGGTGATGAATTACTCACATATGGTGTGTAGGCCCCCGAGCTAGAGTATGTAAGTAGGAGTGATGAATTTTTGATGAATGATGAGAATGGAGATGAGTTAGGTCTTGATGAGGATGATGAGGTTCCTTTAATGGAGGGTGTTTTGAGAGGTGCACTATGTGCTTGAGGAGATTTATTTTCTTAAGTGAGATCATGAGGTGTAGGTGTTTAAATAATAAAAAATGATTAAGAAATGGGTAAAGCATGCACTAGGAAGATATAAGCACATATATTTGTTTTGCAAATATAGGAAATGGTGGTTATAAACATGTGATAGGTACCAGGGTTGCTGAAAATGAGAAACAGTGCAAAAACCCCTGACCTAAGGCTAACGGTCCTTTAGTGATAAGGTACCGCCAATAAGATAAGGGACCGCCGGCAGTGGGTTCACAAATCTTTATCCAGTTTTTCATTTCTGCAATCCTGTACCTACAAAACATCCTAGTAAGACACATAGATACAAAAACCTTCATAATTGTATCTAAAGCATTAATCAGCAGTTAATCATGTAATAAGGACAACAAATTCACATAAAGGCATGCATTTGATTAGATAGATAGGCAATAGTAGGTCCAAGATAGTTATGTCAATAGAGGTGGGTCTTGTTAGGTGATAAATTTTGAAAATATCACTTGAATCTATCATCACGAAGTCAACAATACTAAATAACCAGATACATATCAAACACAATGTCTAGAAAAGTTTTAAAACATGTTTTACGAATAAATGAAACAAAGTAGGATGTAGTCAGCTACATCTTCTTCTTCAACAAGTTGCGAAGACCTTTCCCAATTGACTTCCATGCCCCTCGACTTTCATCTCTTAATTGGTGTTGCATGTTCATGACTTGGGTTTGTCGTGAGAAAAGATTGTCCATGTCTCTTTCCTCGGGAGGAGGATCATGAAAGATTTGGGGATATCCAGAAGGTATAGAATTGACATAAATAGTTGGAGATGAGGTACTCACTCAGGAGGTTCCTAGACCTTCTTGACCCATGATCAGACCTAGTTCTACGCTCTAGACTTTGAGTTAGTGGAAGCATGACTGGTTCAACAACCTCATATTCTACATACCTAATATGCGGGTATTGATGCATAACATGACGGTAGAGATGAGACAACAACATGCCATACGGCAAGATCATATTGGGTTTACTGCGGACAAACTCCATTCCCTTGGCCATGAAGTATGCAAGATTGTAAGGTATGGTATTGGCAATACAGAAAAGGATATGACTGAGACAGGCGGGAACGTGATCATGGTTTCCTCTAAGACAGAAAACATTCTCGCGAATGATCTCGGTCATGGATTCATGTGATCAATAATTTCTTTCGTTAGGATTTGGATCTCACTAACGAGAGTAGGTTCCCCTCTACGTAGTTGAACTTCAGGACCATCTCGATCTTTTTGAAGCTTTGATCTTGTCTGGAATTGGATGTTCGGCGTATTTTCCATAAGAAAGAGAGCTCATGGCAAGAGCGCCAAGGCTCCATTCATATGTGAATGTGTTTTTCCATTTAGTGGGAACGCCGAGGATTTGCCCGAATATGGGAAGAGGATAGGAAATTTGTTGATTTTGGATGATGAAGTTAACGTATACTTCACCTTCATGATCAACATGAAGATTAAGCAGGCTATAAAATTCAAGGACAAACCGAGGAACAATTTGCTCATTGATTTTATAAAGACAATCAAGGTTGACAAATTCGAACATGGCGTTGAGGTAGTTCATGTCACTATAGTCTCCATAGACTTGACGAACTTCATGGAAACACCTAGTTTCCACATTTTCAATGGCTTCTTTAATAGGAGAGGGATAAAGGTGTGAGAGTTTGGGGATGTATTCGCGTGTATCTTGGTGATCAAGACCGGTAGGTTTAGGCATTTTTACCTATCAAGAAATGAGTACATAATTAGCTAGATTTTGAAATTAACCCCATTTTTATCATTTCTTTGGTTGTAGTCAACTTACTTAATATTTGCATTTTAAAGTTTTAACTCTTGGAGTTCATTCTTTGAGACCATGTTTTTGACATATATTAACAATGTGTGATTAAGCAATGTTCCAAGACATAATGACTCTTTTGAATTAGAGATTATCACATTTTTGATATATTTGAAAACTTACTCATTTGACTAATATATCCATTAATAAAGAAGTTATTTGTAATGAATTGTTGAGATTAAGTGTTAATTGTAGTTAATTTCATAAAAGGTTGAAAATCCCCCCAAATCTAATTTTCTTAGTATGAACCCTAATTATGAGTCAAAGAAAGATTAAGTGAAGTTGACTTACAATTTTTGACTAGTATGCAAGAGTGGCTTATGATCTTGAATTTGGAATTTCTGATTTTAGTTTTAATGTAGTGAATGAGGGTTTGGGTGTTTTAGGTTTGTTTTTCACCACAACATTGAAGGGGAAAGTGATAGGAAGTTTTACTAAAGGTGAAAAGAGGAAAACGAGTTGCTACAAAAAAAATGCCTGACTATCCCTTATTAATCAGGGACCGCCACTTGGTTAGGGACTGTCGGCAGAAAGATTTGGAGTTTTGACATGTTTTTGGTTTTAGTCTTTAGAAAGGTAGTTTTGTTAAGGACTCTTGAAAATCAGATTTTTGACAATATGTGGTTCTAGACACAATACGCACGAGTAGGCTGAGGAATGGGTATTGAGTGGAATCGAGACAGAAGAAGTAGAGGAGACTCGATATTGACGACACGCTGAATTAAGAGTGGAAATAGAGTCGAAAGAGAAGAAAAGAAAGAGATGTGAATTAGGCGAGATTCAAATGCGATACTTGCATCGAGTAGGCTATAAGTCAATTATGTCAATGCCGTGAGGAGTTCAAAGACGAGGAGTAAAGAATAGAGAAGATGTAGAAGATGCTAAAAGTGTGCATCATCCATAGTGATTGATAGACACAAGAGGTCGTTATTAATAATGGTTGTGGTAAGACCATTATTTTCCAAATAATTGCTTGAATCCTATTAAGGATAAGCATTTAGGCAAAACGTCTAATATCAAGAATTATCTATCATAGCTAACAACACTTAATTTAATTTGCACATAGCACATAAGCATATAGCAAGCATTCATATGATCACATAAGCACATATCAATTTGGCATATAACAAGCAAGATAATCAAGGTTGTAAGAAAACGTACCTTGGCCGCTGGCTATTCTTAATGATACGTTACCGTGAAATGTGTTGTGAAAGATGCAAGATTTTGTTTTTTAGGGTTCTTCTCATGTGTGTTAAACGAGTGAATGTAGATTCGTATACACGAGTAGCATCCCTTGTACACCTAAAGACATAGCTTGCAAGAAAACTTTGTACCCAGTTTCTCATGGGTTCGAAATGGTTAGTCAAAGACATTCATTGCACTCATATGCACATGGTGTGGATGTCAACAAAAGATAATAATGTTCCTTTACATATTATCCCTATTTCTAAGCATTTTCACTAGTGACGGTTTTCTTCAATATTCATTAGTGATGATCATGGTTTTAAAGACAATTGATTGACTACATTTAGTCTTGTTTAAGAGGTTTTATAAATTTGATTTGCTTAGACTTTCACCCAAGTCATAACCTAAGCCGGTTCTATCTCTAAATTTCTTTTGACTATTTAGCAACTTTTTAAATGACTTAGAGCTCATTTCAAATCTAGAGAGTATATTATCCATTTCATTAGCTTGATTAATGTCATCTTTGTAGTCTTGACACATTACACATTCTAGATCAATTTCTATGCTACTATCATGTCTAGACATTTTTTTCTCCTAAGATAATTTATTTTACAAAATTACTTTCGTATGACCTCAATGAATTATTTTCCGAAAAAGATTTTCTACCTATGTTATATAGATCATTTAGTTTATTTTCTAAGTTTGAAAAATCTAGAATAAATTGGTGATGTGTGGTTTTGCAACCTTGCAAAAGGTTTTACTTCTCAAGGGATCCTGAGAAGCTTGCAATCCCCACCAGGCAGTGTATCTGACCAATGTAGTATAGTGGGTGGCAAGTACGGGGGATTGATCGTTCTACACAAGGAATATTGTTCGTTAGGATTGAAACTAATCTAACTAGGTCTAAAGGTAAGGGATGATTCTTTTTGTATTTTTATATTTTATGGAAAGCAAGTAAGATATCTCGGGTATTGGAAGAGTGGACGGAATTAGTTGATAGTCAACTAACCCAAATAACTACTTAAACAATAAAATAAAATAAAAAGAAAATAAAATGGTAGGAACTTCTTATATGAAGAAAAGCGTATTTACTTAGATTTCACTACTCCCTAGCTATCTTTTATTGATTAGTTGATTTGTCACAATTGCGTGGATGAAGGGTTGCATTCCTTAATACCATTCGTGGAGCCATGTACGATCCTCCCCAACTCTATAAGCTTCTATCTCTTCCTATGAAGTCACGTTTAGTATTCTATCATGGCCTCATTAATAGTTACTTATGCATTTAATACAACCAATAAAACCGTATTACACATCCGATTACGTTTCTTAAGACGTTCAATCAAGTTATCGTATAGGAGATTAGTCAGTTTTCTTAAGCCTAACGCTAAAATCAATCACCCACAATAATTAATGACAAACTAACAATCAACAATCAATAAATAGGTTTCATTAGATCTAAGTAAACACAAATAACCTAAGCTAACATGTTAATAGAAATACAAGGATAAGAAATAATCAAACAACACATAGACATATTGAATGATTAAAGGATAACTTATCTTCAATTAAACATGGATGAAACAAGGGTATGAAACCCTTGAAATAGGTCTGAAATTTGACTTAGGTTTTTAGCACAAAAGTTCCTCTCCTAATGAATGAAAAATCCAAAACTATATATAGATTTACATAGCTGACGGCGTCACTTTTTGGGACGTGACGCCGTCAAGTCGCCGCCAAAATACTCCTCGGATTGCTTAGATCCACTTTTGACGCCGTCTGGTACAACTTCACTCTGGGCGTCTCTTTTTAACATAATACGTGACAGCCTTGACTTTTTATAACGTGACGTCGTCACGTGTAAATCTCCAAATTCTTTTCTGGCGTGTCAAGTGTAAAACAAATATTCACCTCTTGATCAGCAAGTGACGGCATCACCTTGTGACTCTTGACGCCGTCAGGTACTGTTTCCAGCTTGGATTCTTGACTTTGTCATTTTCTTTACTTTTGTGCTCCAAAAACGTTCAAAATGCTTCGTTTTCCAAAAATTTTCTTCAAAGTACCTAAAATGATAAAAGAAACGATTTGAGGTAGTATTTGATCATAAAAACACAGTTTAGGGCTTAAATGACCCCCTAAAAGCATAACAAATTTTGCCTCATCAATGGGTCATAACAAAGATGTTTGTTTTTAGAGTGTACCTCATTTGAAGTTCTCATCTTGTGACATATTTCACATTAAATATTTACATTGTCATCTTCATCCGCATCACACCAAGACTCATTTATGAGTTCACTCCCAAGGTTACTATTGAGGTCTTTGTCGATGTCATTACCTACATCAAAACCAATTGAACTAGTAGTATATGTATCCATCTTAACAAGATTTCTTTTTAATGACTCGTTTTCACAAGTGAAGAGTAGTTCAAGATTAGTATCATCATATTTGGCTTGAAAATTACTTTGATGAAAGTTTAAGAGATTTTTCCATATGTCATTTACCATTTGACAGTAGGATATTCTTTCTTATTCAGCTATCGGCAAGGTTTTATAAATCATTAATTTTGTTTCTATATTTTTGCAAAACTTTCTTTTGAAAAATTCATTTTTACTTTCAACATTCATTTCCATTAGTTGAAAATCACCAATTGAAATGACATGACAAAGATCATGATCTATTGATTTCACATAACTTTCAAATCTATTTTCCATTCAATAACATTATTATTATCGAAAAATGGTGGTTCATTTAAAAAGCTCCATTCTAAATTTCTTTCAAAATCCATATAACGATTCAAGCTTTAAAGTACAATATACGTTAAATATCTTAAGTGATGTAGCTCTGATACCAATTGTAAAAACTAGAAAGGGGGGGGGGGTGAATAGTTTCACCAATAATTATTGCTTATTAAAACCGGTTTTTACTTTGTTAGGTTCTTTTATGTTTTTATAGCAAAGTTGCTAGATTTGCTAGTTATGTGATGTCAAGTTAACTAGATGCAATAAACATAAATTTTGTAAAGTAAATAGTAAAGGAAAGAACAGAACCAAAGGAGACGTCGAGATTTATAGTGGTTCAGGACGAAGCTCATTCTTCGTACTACTCCACTCCCCGAGTATCACACTCGATAGTTTTCAATCACTATGTCAACACACTCCTTCAGGTGGAGCTATCCGTACACAAGCTTACACCAAGTTTAACAACACTAAATGGAATGTCGGGTTTTAATCCTAGCTAGAACCAATCTACACCAAATCCCATGTGGCTACACGAACAAGCACTCTTGTCCCTCTTGGATCGACACACAATCCAAGTCTTCATACGAACGAGCACTCCCATTCACTTGAACCTTCACCCGATTCAAGCCTTCACACACAGACTTCACTAAGTCCTAATCTTCACACTAGAACTCCACTAAGTTCTAGCCTTCACACCACAACACACAACTATTACAAAGTCTAATCTAGATACAACACTTCTTGGACTATCACCTTTGTCCAAGTTCACCCTAATGCATCTAGTCATGACTCACACACAAGTCGGATACACAATATTACAATATTTACAAATGAGAGAGTTGGAGGAAGGTTAGAATCGTAACACTTGTTACGTTTGTGTGTAGACTCAATAACACATCGATTCTTGATGACTTCGAGTGTTCTTCTCTTGTACTTTGATGTAGCGGATATGAGGATCACTTAAAAACACATATCGACATGTTATAGTGATCAAAGAAGAAGAAAGAAAGAAATAGAAAGTTTTTGTTCTAAGAGGCTTAGTTTTCTGAAAGGGAACAGTACTGTATTTATAGGCGCCAGGAGAGGAGTGGGCAGTCCCCTAAACACGTGACGGTCCTTTATCACTAAAGGACCGTCAGTTGATTTAAAGGACTGTCCCGACAAATGCTCTTCTTTTTGTCCTGATGTGATGAAAGTTTATCTGGTGAAAACTTTACTGTTTTGGGCAGGAAATATGGCTATTACAACATTTGAATTTGAATTTATTTTCTTAACAAAACATTTCTTTTAAAAACACAAAAATACTTTTGGGAAAATGTTTTGTCATACATAAAAATGTAAGGTTTTGTGAAAATAAACTCTTTGATCACTTTACTAGTATCGGTATAGAGTTTGTTCATACCTAAAGTGATGTTGTAGGCGATACGTTGAGTAGACGAGTTATCTCGATCAAAAACTTATTAACCGTAAGTTTACGTATTGTGTTTTTATATTTTGTGATTATCAAAACATGTAGAGACCGAATAATGCAAATAACGTCTTTGAAATTATTTGTATTAACCTCCAAGACTCGTCATAATCAATAATAATCTTGATGGAAATAAGCTAAGTGCTTTCCATCATTGTAAAGCATATCCCATAACGGGAAAGGATGCCTTTACACAAAGGAACCTTTGGCTTAGTTTGACGAATAAGGGAATAAACCCGTTATGTAATTAGAGAAGACGTAAACACGGATTATGGCCATGTGAATACTTTCACCTGATGTCATGTGAAATATATAAGTCCCCTAGGTTTAGAAAAACCTTGGCTAGAGGTGTTTGTCAAAATACTTGAGTTAGCGTTTCGCCGAAAATGGGAGTTTGTAAATTTGGATCCCTCTAATTCTAAAACTCGTTTCGAGTGTTCCCAATGGAGCACATAACATATTCATACCTGTATTGAAAGATCCACATTTGTCGGGTAATGAGAAAGCCGACTTTCAAAATTCGTTCTGACCAATACATTGGGCTGGTGCGTCGGAGCGCCAGCAGCGTGCCAGGCCCAATTATTGGGTTGGGAGGATTTTGGCTAACATTTGTTATTTTATGTGTTTTAAAGGTTTATTTGTCATCATTAAAACATAAGGAGATCTAACTAATGTTTTCCGAACACAATACTAGCAATAAATATCGTTTCTCTAGATGTTATTGTTAAATGGTCAAATAGAAACAACGAGACCTAAATAACACTAGGCATAAGATATAGTACTTTGCACCCTAAGACGTGCGGGGTGAGGAGTGGTTCAGTCCTAATAGCGCTATCCGTAAGTATTAACGTCTCATTCTCTTCATGAGTTATAGTGAGCTAAAAGTAGTGTAAGATCAATCTCAGCATAGAACAATATACATTACAAAATTATAGTTCAAAGCAAGTCATAAATTTAAGTATCAAGAAGTCAAAATAAGTCATACGTTAAAAATCAAGTTTACTAGTTTAAATCTATAATACTATAAGATTAGGCCCTCTAATTGAATGTGGAGGCGTCAAGATTGCATAGAGTACAAGTTACCTAATGCACGGAATTAAATGCAGAAAATAGAGTTTCATTATGCGGAGGCTTCATGCGTAAGTACCTTGATTTAGTGTTCATGCTTAAGTGATAAGTACATATGAGCTATATTTAGTGTTTCAAATGTAAACGATTGAAACCATACGAAGTGTTGCTAGCCTTTATTTTCATTTAATCATTTGCTCCTTTTATTTGCCTTCAAATAAATGTACAAACCCTTCAACCACCATCATTGAATACTATAAATAACACCATTTGGTCTTTGTTAATGATGATGTGTGTGTGTGTGTATGTGGAACTTTAATTTGTGTGTATTTTGATGATTTTATATGAATCACATGTTTGCTATTAGTTTACTATTGTTTGTGTGTAAATTCAGTGCAGCACCAACTATCCAATTTCTTTTTGATCCCTACTTTTTGTTTCTAGGCACATGATGAGAATGAAATGGATCGCATGCTAGCAATTGATGGCATTGAACTCATTGGCATCAATAAGTGTAACCTTGGTATGTACCCCATCTGTTTTTATGGCTCAAGATCTCTGAATTAACAAGCTTGCTAATTAGATAAATAGTTTTGAAATAGATATTGACATGATCATTTTTTTCATTCAATAGTTTTTCCATATTTTTCTTATAGTGTGATAAAGTTCTTTTTGGTGTAGCTTCTCACCTATGGAATTGAATTTAGTTGGTTAATGTAAAATTTCTCCGTCCAATGAAAGTGTACTATGCATATTAATGTTACTTGCAATGGTTCATGTAGAAATATTGACTTGATTAACGCAAGGGGGTATAAATGCAAAGGTAAGCAAATGGTTAACTTTCTTGCATGTGAAGTCGGTTGATAGTACAGCTTTGAAGTTTATGGAAGACAAATGGATGTGTTGTTGCCTGAGAAGGAACTGAGGGTTAGATCTGCTAACCTATTTTAAAATTTTGGGTTGGTTAGTAGTTTATTAATGTTATTCTTGCAGATATTGATAAGTGGTTAGTGACGCTAATGGGGTATATCAAGATGTTGATAACAAAACAAAGTGGAAGATGGAGACGGAGTGGATAATATCTCCACATTTATGAAAGAACTGTAAAAACATTAGGCATGAAAGAAAATGAAAATAATATGTAAACAAGATTTATAATTAGTGTGACAATGCTTTGATGAATATTATGGTGGCTTAAATCTTGCTTTTATTTTTTTCCCTTCCACTTAAGCAGTTTAAGAGGTTACAATGTATCCACCCCATGACATTAGAAATAATACAAAATCAAAGTTGAATTGATGGAAAGTATAACTAGACAAAATTAATATTTTGAGAATTTATTTTAATCTATGTTTTTTTATAGGGATTTGAGGGTCTCTTTACCAATGGTTACTATTTGGTATTAATTGAAGTTCACAAATTATTTGTTTTAATTTTGATCTTACAAATATGTATAAAATTTGATGTTGTTATTCATGAAAAGATGATTTTTGGTATGTTGGTAGGGACATGAAAGTGAGAATGTGTCCTAATTAGTGGGAAGGGGTAATCTTAGGCTCCATTTTTTGTGTCGAATTCATTTTAATGTGGAGTAATCAAGATACTCAAGTTGGAGTCCCATTGCATATAGTACAAGATAACTAATGCTCGAAATTCAATGCAACCTCATAATAACTATACAATCATGAAAGGAGATGAAGTGCAAGGGTTGCCCGAATTGATCACATGGCATTTAGTATAGAATTAAAGTCGGTTAGATGAAGTGCAAGGGTTGCGAAAGGTTACAAGAATAATTAATAATATAACCTAATTCATGCCTATATAAACCGGTCAAAATCACATTTAGTATGCACAGATTCACACACCTTTTAGATCTCTGATTGTTGGTAGCGGTATGTAAATTATCTTTTGCAACATTTTGGAGATGATTCACACATCTTTTAAATCTTTATAATTAACTCGGCCTTCTTTTTTCTTAATTTAGTTATCATACACAGGTACCATGAAACTCACACAAGATAATGCATGCTCAGATAAATGGAACCAAAGACTGGGATACCAACTATTTTCTTTGTTTCATACATATTTAGGTGATTGTTACAGATAAGCATATATATAGATATATGTATTATATTAATGCATTTTCATATACAAGTAATTTATGTGCGTTTTCTATTGATGTAGCTCACATGTGCGAATTGATTCAAGAAAATGTGCACGAGCATGTATATAAAGCAATATTTAAACGGTTAAATGATACTTTTTATCATGATTAGTTTATGTAAGTAGTTGCTTTCGAATGCTCTTTGAGAAATATTAGAATGAATTTATTGTGTGCAGTTGAATTATTATTGAAAAGAAGAAGGTCCGCGCATCGCAAAGTGTTTTCTTTTTCTATATGTAAAATCATTAGTAAGAAACCAATATTTACGACCATTAAATGAGTTAGCCATAATAGCTAAATACAACATATTAAAAATATCACATTGAGTAACGAATAGAAAGGAAAAAAATACATAATTTTGATTTAAAGCCATTTATAAATTATAATATCAAATAAAAAAATTTGATTTTTAAACATAAGCAAAAGTTCAAACTTTTATCAAAAAACAAAACCAGTGCATTTAATGTAAAATATATACAACATTGAGATGGAAGTGCAAGGCATGCTGGAATTGATCACATGATATTTAGTAATTAGTAGAGAATTAAAAGTCGGTTATGGATTGAGATGAAGTTGAAAAGGTTGCAAGAATAATTGATGATTTAGCCTAATGCAATGTATATAGATATATGTATTATGTTAATGCATTTTCATATACAAGTCATTTATGTGTGTTTTCTATTGATGTAGCTCACATGTGCGAATTGATTCAAGAAAATGTGCACGAGCATATATGTAAAGCAACATTTAAATAGTTAAATGATACTTTTTAGCGTGATTAGTATATGTAAGCATGCAACTTGAATAATGAATATAAAAGAAAAAGTACATAATTTTTGCTCGAACACATTTGTAAATTAAAAAAATTAAGTTTAAGATATAATAGTGGAGTCCAAAAGGTTTTAGAAATTATTAATAGTGTGTTAATTAATATTCATTTGGTTAGCTATTTGGAATTGAGTTTATTGATAAAATTTATTAATACGAGTAATTCAGACCCGTGCGTTGCACACGGGCTCTATCTAATTGGTAATAGTGTAATGTCAAGTAATTTTTTTCGTTATTAGACTTTTGTAAGTATGACCTTAGCTGATCGGTAAAATTTATATTTAAACTTTTTATGACATATTAGTAGTTATTTATAAAGTTTATATTTTGTATTTATTCTCAAGATTGTAACATTGTATTTAAACTTTTTATGAAATATTAGTAGTTATTTATAAAGTTTAGATTTTGTATTTATTCTTAAAATTATAACATCCCTATATTTTGATATAAAACTAATATGTAATATTCGGCACATATTTTCGTAATTATATTTCTAAGTTGTGATTGTATCACACTTTTTCTAAGCATGCACACATTTAAAATAGTTTATTGACATGTAAGCTTCGACACTTATTTTCATCATTATATATCTAAATTGTGATGGTATCACACCTTTACTAAGCATGACACACATTTAAAATAGTTTATTGACAATAAGTTCCTAAGTTGTGATGTTACCACAACTTTTGTTGGTCAATAAGTTCCTAAGTTGTGATGTTACCACAACTTTTATTAGCATGGCATGAAAAATGTTGGTGCCTTTGAGGTCGAGTCAAAAACTATGTTTGCCACTAATTTTCGTCATAAATAACTTGGTTTGCCTCAGGACCCGTGCAAAAGTGATTGTGTAAATTGTCAGGTTGTTAGTATGATTGTGAGGCTCAATTATACAACAATAGTTTATTGACACTAAACGAGTATATGTGAAGAGACTTTTTTGAAGATGTTACATTAAAAAGAGTCTTTTCACATGTAATTTTTTAATATGTATAAGTTACATAAATTATTTTAAATATGAAGCGATGACATTAATGTTGGAGACCTTTTATATTCATCCCCGTGCGATGCACATAGGTTTGGAATGCCTCAGGACCCATGCAATGCACACATGTTGGATCTAATTGTTTTTTTCGTAATGTTCGGGACTAATTTTCGGTTCATGTTTGAAACTCTCATTTTTTGTGAAAGATGGATTTCGTTGTTCAAATAAATGACATTATTAAAAGCGAACTATAAAACAAATTTTCTTTTTAACAAAACTATAAAAACATAAAACATTAAAGTAATTAGTATATTAAAGAGTATAAATTATAACTCGTATAATAAAAAATCAGATCCAATGGTCCAAGTCCGAATCATAAACCCGCTTCAATCAATCAATAGACCCGACATTTAACTAAATACAATTTTCTTCTCATTTATATACTTCCTCGATTCAGAAGATTCTCATTGTTAAGATGATAGTGTGAAGATATTTTTAATATATATTACCCCATTTTCAATATGTAACATCGACATAATTTACACAGTCATATGAAATATCAAAGTCACGCAATATTCCAAGACGTTTAGTTAAAAAAGTGACATTAACACACCGCAAGACAAAAAACTACATTAAGAGCAAAAATATTAAAATGTACCAACAAAGTGTAGTAATAATTATTGACTAAAAATTGAATGCTCGACACATTATTTTCAATAAATTTACTTGCTAACGAATCAATAGTACTAGCCCGTTTATTGGTATTACATGAAGTAAAATATTGCATGTTTAATTTGTAACGTACTATTAATATGAATGTTAAGTATTCATTCCACTGGTGGTTGTGGCGTTGTTCTTTGTTAGGTCACCATTTAGTAAACACAAGCACAATAATGATAGAAATGAGATGAGAATGAGAGTGGGATGATTATGAGAAATTAGAGAATATGAATTGCAAGAGTTTCCTTAATGTTTCAAATAACCAACCAAGTATTACATAGACCTAAGCATACTATATATAGGGAAGGAGCTAGGGCAACACTCCCTCTCCTTCCATTCTCCAAATCGTGTGGGCTTTCAAGCCCATGGATCATTTTACTTAAGCCTAGTAAACTTGAAACAATAACATAAATGTAATTTAAGCAACCTATTATTACAAATGACCGAGACTTGATAAAATAGTAAAACTTTGGTTCCAACAATCTCCCCCTAAGGGTCGGTCATCATGGTTGCTTGACGTCTTTGTCGTAATCTTTGACTTTCATAGCTTCAGACGTCTTCAGAAATGATTAGAATAATGATGGATATACTTTGCTCTTTGTCTTTGTTCTTTGATGATGTTGTAGTGATTATGTTATGAAGTAATCTGCCATTCGTCACTCCTGCGTCTGTGGTGGTTGTCCGCCATTCCAACATACTCATACATCTTTGGACTTAGACTTTCACGTATAAGAAGTTCCTTTTCATACTTTGAGATCTTTGTCTTTATACTTTGTAGATTCCTTAATGGTGTAGAATCTTTCTTTGAACTTTGTGTTGCTAAGATCTTTGGAGGAGCTTTCTTTGACTTCAAGATGTATGTATGAGCATGTTGGAATCTACCATCATGGAAGTGAGGTACCTGCGAGTAAACAGTTAGCAATAAAACAACCGGTACTTACGGATAAGGAATTAGAGCTCATCAACAGCATATTGTGAAGACTCCTTCTAATCCTTATCCAGGCCGTTCCCATATCAGATACTCCCGAGGGAGCTTACTAGACCTACTATGTAGCTCAATGACTGGGTGAGTCGCTGGGGATCACTCCACGACTGTAGACCATAATGGAACCACCGCAAACACTAAGCGTAACCCTTGTGAGGTTACCGAAGTGACCTGCTGTCAGGGCTGTTTGATGATGACCCTGGCAGGATTTCCGTTCAATCATTGAGGAATACATATGTAATCCTCTCATAAACGTTCTCGGCAGATTGCTAAGATCTGCGAAGGACTCGATAGTTTACAACTGATGCCCATTGATGTAGAACACCAGTTGTAGAAGTACTAAGTGTTCCTAAGAGATCTTTGATGTATCTCAAGGCTCTAGACTCTGTAAGTGCACACCTAGGTTTCCTATGCGGAGACTGGGGAGGTGTCTCCTGCTTCAATATCAACTGTCTCTAAGAGATAGGTCGATAGGTTATGCGGGTTCCCCGTGAGAATGAAACAAATCCTTTTAAGAGAATTTGAGTGGTTAAGAAGGTTTAGTGCATTGCGTCACTGGGTCCATGACGACTTTGTCTTCAATACCGGTGTTGTCTTTTGCAACAACCAGTAGCATACATATTGAACCCGGTGTCTGCCCTAAGGTTGAACATATGGAGGGCTATTTCTTTTCACCCTTTACTTTACTTTTTTTTTTTTTTTAATTCTTCAACTCCTTCTTTCCCTTTCATTCATTTCTCCTTTTTTTTTTCGTATCATACCTAAGGACTTCTAATTCTAACTATGGGAGATGTCCTTGGGTAGATCCCTCCGGCTCTGGCGGATCATAGGACGGATATTCCTATCTTAATCACCTTATAACTCCGACAGTAGCCAAGAAACCTTTGATTGAAAATCTCTCAACGTGTTTGTGATAATCAAATATTTTGGTTAACACATTGAGAGTTTTGTGTACACTTTTGAAGGGCTCCCCCTGCACATGTGCTCATAAGTGTTTAATAAATTTGCACATGCGGGAGGAGCAATCACTTTTGAATTGATCCACTTTCCGTGAACAAGACCGATTCGAGACACGCTTACATCACTAGTTAAACTAGCTTGAAGTTATTACCCGGCCTGATCGAGTTCACAGAAAGTTTCTCGAGACGGTACATTTCTACTAAGACATATCCTTTTCGAGACACGCTTACGTGGTTAGATAAAGAGATACATTGTCAGCTTTTAGGTGACAACTAGCTCTAGTATCTAACTTGATGTTATTACCCGTCGAGGATAAGTCTTTTCAATATTACTAACATTTATTGTCTCGTCAATTCCTGGGTTAATACTGAGTCTAGCTCGCACATGATACAACTTTTAAGCTTTGACTTCGTATATTTTAATCACTTTTTCATTTTTTCCCCCTCAAAAATAGCATATAAAATGGTGTTTTTGACAATCTTTTAGATTAAAATATGCCTTTTGAGTCTTACGGGGAGATGCACCAAGAACTTATGATTTAGAGCAAAGTATTTTGTTTTGACAAGTGCTCCCCCTCAACAAGTGATTAGGTCTTATTGAGGTGAAATACTTGTCCTTTTGAGCAGAATTATGGAAAATCATAAATGTTTGATTAATTCTACTCAAGAGTAAGAAGCCTTCGCTCCTTATGTTTAGGATTGAGGCACTGAAGCGTACCTCAGGGTCCTTTCTTTTACAAGTACGGGTTGTACACTGTTATGTGTGCACAAACCATTATGAAAAATGATTCAATCAAATGAAACAATTGATAATGAAAAATATAATCAAATGTACCAAGTTATTCTTCGTCAGGAAGTGGAGCATCGAAGTTAGTGAACTTAGGTTCTGGTCTTTCGAAGAGGCGGATAGGAAACGAAGGTCTGACACCGATATAGCTTTTCAGACGTCTGATTTGTTCCCGTCGAAATAACCTTTCTTCAATCTTTAAAGCGAAGTTACGAACTTGTCTTCTGGAGCTGGATTTCCATCGAGGTTGTTCCCCCTTTGCTATCTTACGGCGATCATCGTTCAACCTTTTGACAAGCCCATCACGAACAGATTTGAGTGTAACATTACAGAATTTGTGTACCTCATCGAACCTCATGAAGCTTTGTAGCTTTTTGCTGTTGATGTAGGTGAAACCAAACGGTTCTTGGATGAGAGTAAACTGTGGTGTTTGATAGAGACCATCAAAGTAGAATTGTGGCTTTGTCAAATTAATCTTCTGTTGGTAACTTTCCACTCCAAGCTGAAGATCTTCCACTCTTTCTTGAACAATCAGTCGTCGGATGTAAAGAAGTAGTGATGCCATGAAGTTGTACTGTACGTCTCTATCGAATCCGCGCATTCTACTCTGAACCTTTTCAAGATACATATCTTCTATGTCGTTGAGATAAAGGTCGGGAAAGTCTGCTTCGGAGAACTTGTACTTCTTTTCATCTTGTCGTTTAACAACAATTTCACGCATGAATAAGTAGTTAAATCGTTTCGACTGTTGAATCTTCAAGATAGCGATGATCTTTGATTTCTGCTTCACATTTTCCAATGATTTCTCTCCTAATCTGCTTGTATAACCGAGACGACGACGTTCAGGCCAATGTTGAACTCCGTGTAGAGCATCTCTGTCGTAAGCTACGATGGAGTTGCTGAAAATACGAGTTGTTTCTTCAATGGCTGGAGTTTCGTATCTAGCGGCTGGTACTAAGATTGTGAGTGAGGAAGCATATTTCTTCTTGGATGTCTCCTGAGTGAGCTGGATGTTACGAAGATCTTTGTTGAAGAAGAAGCTGTAAGGTATCTTGGGTTTGTCGGGAAAACCTTTCAAAGGTAATGGTTTGGTCCAGTCAGTGAAGTAAGGTTTTTCATGATTCTTGGAACTGAGATCGATATTCACTTCAGGATTTAACTAGTCAAAGTCGGCAAACATTGCACTAGCTATATTCTGCATATGATATTCGTATTCAACTTTGTTTCCAGATCTTTTCTTGAGGAATTCTTGTGCATCCCTATTGATTCTTCTAAGCTCCGCCTTTGTGAGTTTGTTGATGTGAAGATCCTTCATAATGACCTGGGTGAACTGTAGAGTGTTACCAGGAAGGGGTTCTTCTTCTTCGAGAGGAGGTTGAGCTTGAACCATGTCCGTCAGCCAATCATTCTGAGGAGTGTCATCATTGTCGAGCCATGAATGACGTGTTTTCTTCTTGGATTTCTTAGAATTAGATGTAGTATCTTTGTCTTTAGCTTTGGATGGTGACGATGGCCCAGCATGAGAATAAGGAATAGGTGGAGCACGGTATTCAGTGTCAGGTTGACCTTGGAAGTCATCATTGTGTTCCATGAAAATTTCTTCATCTTCAGTTTGACCTTTACCAGTAGTTGAGGGTTGTTGTTGAGTTCCAGGAGGAGTGGAATCATTTTGTGGTTGTAGAGTGGATGAAGGGCCTGTTCCAGACTTAGGTTTCTTGCCCTTTGAGTTTGGGTCAGGGTCGTCATCCTTTCTAGACCTTTTACGGGCTCCAGCTGCATCTTTGCATGATTCTTTGGTAATGTAAGCCGCCATAGCCTCATGAAGTGCTTTTTCTTCAGCAGTCTGTGTGGTTTTGGAGGCAACATTGTCGAAGATTTTGGCAAGCATTTCATTGAAGGACAGTTCAGGGACGGTTGGAGTCACAGTAGAAGGTTTTGCGGTGTGAAGCGTGAATGGTGTAGTAGACAACATTTTTCTCGTAACACTTCTGATTCTGTGATCCAATTTGTCATTGATTGGTTCAAGAAGGTTTGCTACCTCAGGAGTGATCATATCAACCAGATTATCTGTGAGAAAATCTTGTGTTGCAGTTCTAATAAATCCTTCGTAATCAGAGTTCAAGAACTTGTCGATCAGCTGCTTTGACTCCTGGAAGTCCTCAACTTGTTTGGTAAGATTGGTAACCATGTTGGTGAGTTTGTTCACTTGCTCCTGAAGATTAACTGGTTGTTTTGG
Source organism: Artemisia argyi (assembly GCA_030686995.1). Lineage (NCBI taxonomy): Eukaryota > Viridiplantae > Streptophyta > Magnoliopsida > Asterales > Asteraceae > Artemisia > Artemisia argyi. The sequence goes on along the minus strand of CM060682.1, from coordinate 35,527,758 downwards.
TTCATTGATCGAATGCTGTTTAGATGCGGTTTCAGAAGGTGTGGGAGATGAGTGCTCAGGTGATGATTCGGACGATGACTCGTTGTGAGAGTCTGAAGAAGAAGCAGGAGGAGTCGGATCCTTTGGTGGAGAGTCTTGAGGAGGTGGAGGTTGTGCCGAGGAAGTCTGCTGAGAGGATGACTTAAGAAATATGTTGGTGTCGAACTGGTTCTTTTCTTCATTTTCTTTCCTGCGACGTTCCTCTGCTTCCTCTGCTTCTCGTGCAAGAAACTCTGGTGTAATAAGGTATTCATGTTCTTGATCCGTAGCTAAGTTCTCTTGGCCGCCAACATTCTCCTCTACGTTAGCAGTCTCTGTCATAAAGGCATCTCCAGTTTTGTCAGTGTCTTTAACGGTGTCATCTGGCTGTGAGGCTGATTCTAATGTTGTGGACACAACGGGAGGATTCATGCTGCTAGTAGCTCCTTCATGTTCTGACTGATTGGTAGGTGGTGGAGTTAAAGGTTGAGACATGAGTCGGCTTTCGAGAGTAGCTTGCCTCTGTTCTTTCCTAAGCCGCTTTTCTTCAGCTCTAGTGTCGACAACTATACTCTTCAGTTTGCGTTTATCGACCAAAGGTTCAACGATTGGTTCATCTTCATCATCCTGAGGTTCATTGATAGTGACTCCTTTTCTTTTCCTTGTCTCGTCTTCATAAGTTTCAAGGCTTTGTTGAATGGCAATCTCAGTTGCAGGAAATCCTTCATCAGGTGCTCTGTATCTTAGTTCATAATCTGGTTCTTCTTCTTCAGATTCCGTATCGAACTCGGATTCGGTGTCAGAAGGTGGAGGAGTAGGTTCATCCCGAATAAAGTACTCAGGAGTTGCCTTCTTCTTTGGCTTGGTAGCAGGTTTAGGTTTGGATGTAGGTATAGGTTTGGTGGAAGTCTTGGGTTTTGACTTAGGAGCACCCTTAGATCTAGTATGAGGTGAGGCAGTTGTGCTTGTAGTACTCCCAGACTTTACACCTCCTTTGCTACGAGTCTTTATTGTTGCTTCTTCTTGTACTCCTTTGTAAGCGTTGTCATACAGCTTGTAGTTCAGACTCTTCTTGATTTTGTCATTCAGTAGGTATTCTGGAAGCCTCATTCCTTTGATCTTGGTTGAGGAAGTGGTTGTCTTGATGAATGAGGTGGTGAAGTCGTCCTCGAAGAGGTGCTTCGGCTCATTAGGATCAGCCATCCTCTTGATGAATTCTGGAGAACTTTTGCAGAGATGTTCTATGAGAAGCTTGGTGAATCTTGTGAATGGTATTATAGTCTTCACACGTTCGGTCTGAATACTGTGAACGATATCATTCATGATAGGAACTGCAAAGTCAATCGGTGTCAGAGTGACCATTCCCCAGAATATTTGCAGGTGTTCGAGCCTTGGATGTTCATGACCACTTTTCCTTCCAGATATAGATCTTACCACCAATAGACAGAATGTTCTCCAAGGCTGAGGGATATTCTTGGCATTAAATCGGGAAAGCTTGACTAGCGGAACATCATCATCAACCTCATATCCTAATTCAATGAAGAAGTCAAGAAGATCCAGGTCAGGTAGTATAGGAGCAAATTCGTTGTCAGTTTGTGGCATGAGAAGGGCTGTTCGAAGAACGTCATGATCTACAGTGTATTCTTGGCTATCCAATGTAACAGTGAAAGACTCATCATCCAAGTTAGCCTGAGCCGTAAGCCAGAACTGATGAAGGTAGAACAGAGGAACTGAGGTAGAACAGGTGAGCAAAGGTTTGCATGGATGTGCAAGTAGAATATCCTTGACAATCGCAAACTTGTATAGAATGAAGATTTCGAAAAAAATGTTACAAATCCTTTTATCGCAAACTTGTAAAAGAAGATTTCGAAAAATGTTACAAAGATTTTATCGAGAAAATGAATTATCGAGAAAATCCTTGTTTGTCAACTTTATCGAGAAAAAGAATTATCGAGAAAAATTTTTCGAAAACATCAATTTTGATAAAACTTTTTCGAGAACCTAGTGATTTTGAAATTTATTATTCAAAAGAGTAATTTCGAAAACTACTGAGTTTGAACAACAAATTATCGAAAAACTGAGTTTCTCGATAAGTTTCATAGATTGCGAAAAAATCTGATTTTCTCGAAAACATTCTTATACAAGAATCTTTCGTATTTGAAGTTTAACGTACGTTTCTTTTGCGATAATATATTCCAATGATATAGACCTGTCATAAAGATTGACAAATACCAATCAGATATAACCAACATGCTTGATAACCAAGATCTCGATAAAAAACAAGAACAAGTTTTCGATAACTTAACAAATTTGAGCCTAAATGAGAATCAATGGTACTACCATATCACAAACATGTGTAGTAAGCACATTATGATAGCATTCAATACCTTTGGACTCAGATAGATGTAGATAATCAAAGACCGAGGCATACATGTCTATCGAGAACTAAGCATCCATGGTGTATGTCAATTAAACTAAATCTAACATGCATATAAGAGACCATAGAAACATATCCCACCACAGAAACACAACTAATAATCACAGAATCTCACAAACCCAAATCGACCTAACCCCTAGATTTCTAGATCGAAGCAAACACGATGGAATGTATGAATAAATGATGAGGATATGTTAGAAACATGCTTTGTAACAAAACCCTATCAAGAATTAAACCCCTAAACATGTTAAGAGCGATTTTCGAAAATCTTAACCCTAGTTCTCGAAATCATGATAACAGGAGATCGAGCCGTTGATTTTCCAATTAACCAAGATCCTATGTATGTTATGCCCTAGTGATTACATAGGAACTTACAATTTTATGATCAAGTTCTTGGATGACTCGAATGAATGAGGGCCGTCGGTTTTGATAAAAAAGGGTTTAAGAGGTTTAAAGTTTGTGGGGTTTGTGTTATCCGGTTTGTTTGTTTTATTAGTTTTTGAAATTTTAGGTTTTAGTCACTTTAGGTCCCTTAACATTTAGATATCTCTACTAGAGTCCTAAAGTTATGTCAAACTTGTGTAACATCGAGATATACATTCGTTAATCCTAACTTATGAAGTCCTTACTAAGGGATGAGACAAAGGAATGTAAAAGAATTTCCACACACTCCAAAGAACCGTAAAATACGAGAAACATGCAAGTATACCAATTAAAAGATTGGTAAAAAATTTAAGCGTGACTCCCCCTCAACACTTGTAAAATAAGAACAAAGTGTTGAAGTGAAGCGATATACTTGCATTATTATTATTATTTTTATTTTTATTTTTTTTTAAGTAAAAGAAATATGAAAAATCTTTTTGTGTTTTGATTGGTTTATAGTTAAGAAAAAAATATTATACAAAGATAGTTATGATGTTTGACGATCAGTTGTATTTTGAAAACTTTTCCAGATCCTCTGGAGTCAAACATCTTATACCAATTTGGTGAACTAGACTAGCAAACCTTGATGGTGCTAAAGATTTGGTAAGTAAGTCCGCCAGTTGGTACTCAGTTCCAACAAAATAAAGTTCAACGGTACCCTTTTCCACATGCTCTTTGATGAAATGATATCGGAGATCGATGTGTTTGGATTTGCAATGATGTACAGTATTGCAGGAGATGGCAATTGCACTCTTTGAATCACAGTAGATAGGAATCCTGTTGAATAGGTAGCCATAATCCTTAAGTTGTGATCTCATCCAGATGACTTGAGCACAACAAGCAGACATGGCTACGTATTCAGATTCTGTAGACGACAGTGATGTGCAGTCCTGCTTCTTTGATTGCCATGACACAAGTTTGTCTCCGAGAAATTGTAATCCACCAGATGTGCTTTTGCGTGTGTCTAAGCATCCTGCATGGTCAACATCTGAAAAAGCAATTAGTTCAAAACCAGAATCCTTCGGATACCAGATTCCCAAGTTAATGGTTCCCTTTATGTATCGAAGGATTCTTTTGACCTCATTGAGGTGTTTTTCAGTTGGTCTGGACTGATAGCGAGAGCACATGTAGACAGCAAATACTATATAAGGTCTACTAGATGTGAGATACATGAGGGACCCAATCATACTTCGGTATTTGGTAGGGTCAACGGGAGTCCCATGTAAATCAGCATCTAGTTTTGTGGTATAGCCCATTGGTGTATTATAAGTATCACAAGACATCATTCCATGTTTCTTTAAAATTTCGAGAGCATATTTGGACTGATTTATAAAAATACCACGGGGTGATTGATGAACTTGTAATCCTAGAAAGAACGTAAGTTCACCCATCATGGACATTTCAAAATTATCTTTCATTAATTTTGCAAAATCATTAGAGTAACTTTGTTTTGTTGAGGCAAAAATGATGTCGTCGACATATATTTGAACAACAAGTAAGTCCTCCCCGTAGGTTTTTGTAAACAGTGTTGGATCAACCGATCCTTTAGAAAATTTATTGGCCAGTAAGAAAGTGGACAGTTTGTCATACCACGCCCGTGGGGCCTGCTTGAGTCCGTAGAGAGCCTTTTTGAGTCGGTAAACGTGATTAGGACGCTCAGGATCAACGAAGCCTTCAGGTTGGCTGACATAAACTTCTTCACGGAGTTCTCCATTCAGAAATGATGTTTTCACATCCATTTGGTAAACCACCATATTCCTGTGTGCAGCATAAGCCAAAAAGATCCGAACAGCTTCATGTCTAGCTACTGGAGCAAAGGATTCAGCAAAGTCAAGACCTTCAAGTTGGGAGTATCCTTTCGCTACCAGACGTGATTTGTTGCGTATGACAGTCCCTTCTGCATCAAGCTTATTCTTCCAGATCCATTTTAACCCGATGACAAAGACTCCGTCAGGTCTTTCAACTAATTCCCAGACTTCTAATCTTATGAATTGCTGAAATTCCTCTTGCATAGATTCAATCCAGTTGTCATAAGTCATTGCATCTTTAATGTTCTTAGGTTCTTCGTGACAAACTGTGAGAGCATAGATACAAGTTTCTCCATCTGTGTGAAGTCGTTGTCTTGTCATAACAGGTGCATCTGGATGGCCAATAATATGAACTAGTGGATGGTCACGAGTCCATTTATGTGTTGAAGGGTGTAGTTGATACGTATCTCGCATGTTGGCAGGATCCAAGTTGCGTGTTGACGACTCAGCTATATCAGGAACTGTAGTAGCTGGTGCAAACGGATTAAAGAACGCATCAGGATCATGCTCAGCGGATTGTGGAACTGATAGTGGTGTTGGATCTTCAGCTGAATGGCGGGAAGTAGAACCAGTTTGTTCTGCTGTAGATGGTGATACAATTGGAGGACCGTCTCTCTCAACACTTGTAGTAGTTTGTTGAGGTGAGTCTGGTACTGGAATATTATCAGGTTGAGCAGCGGAATTAGGTGAGACCTCAGTAGGACGGTATTCAATTGTGTCATCAAATAGTGGAGCAAACAGGGTTTCTAATTCTTTGCGGTTAAGTGGCAATGGTTCAGCTGAAGATGCCGGAGAGTTAAGACGGTTAAATTCTGGTCCTAAGCTGTGTTGCTCAGAAGCCATTTGTGTGAGTTCATCAAAATTAGCGTGAATGGTTTCTTGAATTTCTCTTGTACGACGATTCCATATCCGAAAACCTTTGGAATTATCACAATATCCAACGAACACTCCGATGTCAGCCTTTGCTTTAAGTTTTCCTAAATCATCACGATCATTTTTCGGGTAGCAAAGTGCCCCAAATACATGAAAGTAATCGATGTTCGGTTTTCTTTTGTGAACAATTTGATATGGTGTTTTGCGATGGCGTTTAGTGATCATGCAACGGTTTTGAGTGTAACATGCGGTTGAAACAGCTTCTACCCACAAGTAATCTGGTAATTGAGCATTAATCAACATAGTTCTAGCAGCTTCCACTAACGTCCTGTTGCGTCTTTCAACAACTCCATTCTGTTCTGGGCTTCTAGGAATAGATGTTTGATGTTCAATTCCCACTTTCTCATAATAAGACCTAAGTGTCTGATTTTTGAATTCAGTGCCATTGTCAGTTCTGACGATTCGTACCGTGTTGCATAACTGAACTTGAATTTTAGTGAGAAAGGTGATGATCATCGAAGGAGCCTGATCTTTACTTCGTAAGAAGTAGACCCAAGTCCATCTTGAGAAGTCATCTACAATTACGAGTATGTAGCGTTTACCGTTGATACTTTGAACACGCATCGGTCCACATAAATCCATATGAAGCAGTTGTAAAACATGATTCGTACTTTGCTCAGGTTTAGACGGAAAATGAGCACGAGTACTTTTTCCTTGTTCACAGGCTGAACATAAGTGATCTTTGGTGAAACGGAATCTTGGAAATCCATCGACAAGTTTATAACGAGCAAGGTCAGTCATGGTTCTGAAATTCAAGTGCGAAAGACGTTTGTGCCATAACCAAGATTTAGTTGATTCTGCTTTGGAGAGAAGACATATCAGAGATGTTGCAATCATATCTGACATTGAAATAGTATAAAGATTGGAGCCACGTGAGCCAGACATGAGATCATTTCCTTGTAAGTCACGAACAAAGCAAGTTTTCTCACGAAATGCAACTTCTAGATCCCCATCACAGAATTGACCAACAGAGAAAAGGTTGTGCCCAAGTCCTTCCACATAATAAACACGGCTGATTTCGATGTTCCCACTTATAAAGTCACCATATCCCATGATTAGAGCGTAATGATCATTCCCGAATCTGACAGTACCAATGAACTTTGAGACAAAGTTTTTCAACAGTTTGAGATTGCCTGTCATATGTCGGGTGCATCCGCTATCAACAATCCAGAGAACGATCTGTACCACCTGCATCACAAGAAGAAGACACAGATGGAACAGAAGTAAGGGTGGAACCCAAAGACAGTGCGGGTTCCTGTTGGTTAGAAACATATTTGTTCAATAATTTCGGAATCCATTTAAAGTCTGGTTTGTGTTGTAACCAACGTTGCCAATTCCAACTAGTTTTTGCTTTCTTAATATTAAATGCACTAGTAGTTGGCTCATTCCTAGATTTGTTCTCGGCACGTATGGGGGTAACTGGGATATCATTAGAAACCGTAGAAGACGGCTTTCCTAAGTTAGACTTAGAGGCATTAGTGGGCCTAAAAGGAATGCGTGTCCTACGTTTCTTATGACGATTGAGAAGAGAATTAGCTACACATTTTGTATGATCACCAGATGATACGCTTTTACGACAAAACACACAAGATGCATTAATATTCAAAACATTCAAAGGTTCATCATTCGTTACATTTAGATTTTGATTACAATTTGCCATATTAGAATCTAAATCTGATGCAACATGAGTTTTATTCAAATTCCTAAGTTGGTCTTCTACTTCTTGAGCTTCTAGGTTTCCTCTCTTACGTTGCAAGATCCTATTCTTCTTTTTACTTTTTCGCTTGGGTCTGCTAACGCTAGAAGTGGAGACTAGTCCTGTAGAAGTGGAGTTATCAACATTAGTGTTTTGAACAACCTTTCCTTTATCAGTTTTGTTTAATTGATACATTCCTGGTGCTATCACCGTGGTGTCAACCATTTTTCCTTTTTGAAGTAGCTTAACTTTCTCTTTCAAATCAATGATGATGTGATTTTTGTCCTGAATTTCAGACTCAAGTAAACCATTGCAATATTTGATGTCATCGCGGTTTTGTTGCCATTCGGCGTTTTCAATTTTTAAATCCGCAATTTCTTTCTCATATCGGAGACACCGACCTTTTAAAGACTCGTTGTTTTTGCAAATCTGACAAGAGTTTGAAACATTTTGACTTTGAAACTTCAATTCCCGTTCAAGACTTTTAGCTTGACACCATTCAAGCCTTTGATTGAGTTGACAAATTTCTTTTGAAAATTGTTTTTTCACATCATCATTTTTAATTCTCAACTTATCATTTTCCTGTTTAAGTGTCTCAATTTCCTCATTCAACAAGTTATTATCAACACAAAGATCATCCATAAGCATAGAAGTACCAGATTTATAGAGATCATTCATGATAACAGACAAAATATCAGCATTGAGAACTTGTTCCAAGAGTCGATCAGCATCATTTTTTAAAACGCTATTTCTTTGCTTTTGAACCAAAATGTCATTTTCAGTTGCATTGAAAACGTTTATCATATTTTTGACCTCCTTTTGAAGTTCCTGATCCCAACGTGTAGCACATAGACGGAGGTGTTGAACAATTGGCTTCATTTGTTTTTGAAAAATATCTCTCTTTTCTCGCTCGTAAGCGGATTGAAAAGTTTCAATTTTTATTTCAGAATTACGTTCAATTGTTTCCTCCAAAATTTCGATGTCTTCCATAAAGGTTTTGAAATAATTTAAGACACGACACATTTTTGGTAAAGGTGTAAGTTCACCGGATGATGGTAAAGGACCATTTATTTGTGCTACAGTTTGGACAGGGGCCTCATTATGAGATGAAACGTATGACTCTTCGATAAACCATGATTTCTCAGGTAAATCCTTTTGAGTAACAAAAGATTTAAAAAGAGGTGGAGCTTTTGAATAGTCATATGGTGTCCAATATTGAACATAACTCATTTTTGATCGACTCTCGTCTTCAAGTTCTTCTTCTTCCTCAGTATCAAAAACAACAGCACGCACAATTGTATTATCAAACATGTGGTCAATACTGTAAACCTTAGGATTTTCTTTGAAAGCTTTGTGAAGAAACATTGATTTAAAATCGCAAAGTGCAAATCCTTTATCGGGTCTCGGTTTTAAAGCAAACTTTTGAATTGTTGTGACAGAGTTCCCGTGTTTGTAAAGAATGTGACGAAATTCTTTGAGTTGTTTTTCAAGATCAACAATATCACCAAGTAAGTCATCTATATACTTCCTTTTTCGTGTTTTATGTTCACAAAACTCCTTTTTGCAATTTGACAATTTTGTTTCAGTTTTTGAAAGGTCTCTTTGAAGACGTTCAACTTGCATTTTCAATTCACACTTCTCACTTTCAAGTTTCGAAATCAACTTTCCGTTTGACTCAATTAAATCTTGCATTTTACGTTGAAGATCTTGTTCTTTGTTGTAAGAATCTTGAAAAGCTTTTTCAAAACTTTTTGCATGTTTAATCTTATCATCCTGATTTGAACGCTGAATTTTATAACACTCAATATCTCTTGCAAGTGACGCATTTTTTTCTTTCAAAACTTTATTTGTTTCGTTGCATTTAATGATTTGCAATTGTTGATCATCCAGTTGTTTAGATAACAATATTAGGTCGGGGTCTGGATCAAATGATGGTTCATGTTGTTCTAAATAATCATGTTTATCATTCTCAATAGGATCATCAAATGAGACAACTGTGTCATCATCAAATATGACAACTGTGCTTATTTGTTCATCTGTTTGAGACGATGAAGATGAATTACATGGAACAACTTGCGCCATATCTGATTCATAAGCAGAAGGTGAGACTATTTCATTAATAAAGCATGCATTGAGGTCATGTACCTGAGACAAACCGTCAGTGTCATACACTGGACCTGAATCATTGAGCTTAAGTTCCTGCATGTTGGCCATAAGCATCACAGCAGCATTGGCTTCCAGATCTTCCATGTCATCATCGTTGTTCACATTTGCCATGAAGTTGTTATCCTGTTCAGGGAAATGTCCATATTTTTCATCTTGAAGAGCCATGAGTAATGCCTGCTTGTGAAACTTACTACCCCGAGTTCTCGGTTTGGGACATGCTGTAGCGATATGACCTTGTTCATTGCAATTGTAGCACCAAACTGCATTCCCTGAGTTGGAGTTCCTTGTTGCAACTGAGTCAGACCTTTGTTGAGAAGATCCTGAGTTGTTCCTGAACCCCGTATTGTTACTAAACCTCTGATCATTCCCATAATTCCCTGAGGAGCTTCCTGAACCAGATCGACCATAGTTACGATTCTGAATTTCCACTCTTCCATCATTGACAACAGCTTGATTCCTTGTGTTTGAAGATGAGCGTTGACGGTTGTTTGTTTTGTTGGAGAATTTGCTGAAAGCGCGAGCAATAAGAGCAAGTCCCTGATTCAACGTGTTAAAGTCATCATCGTCATCTTCATTGGAATTAGTGTAATACACAGCATCATTGTTGTTTAATGGAACCAGTTGAGTAGAGGCATTCTGTGGAGATGAATCATAAGGGACCATTTGGTTCGAGGTAGAAGATTGTGGATAACTGAAGTAGTTCTGCTCTTGAACGTATGCATGATTTGACATTGGTGGTGGAGCATATGGAGATTGAGCTACGAGAGCCAAAGAATTTGGTGTTGGTGTATCCTCCTCGTAAAGCTCTATCTTTTTCCACTTCAGGTTCATGGTGTTTCAGAAAATCATACAACAAACCATATGGAGCATCATGAAGATTCTTCGTTTGACGAACAAATGTCACATATTTATGCCAATCAGGGCCAAGACTACCAACAAATTTGGAGTTCACAGCGATCCTTGGTACTGTGATTTTATGACGTTCCAGATCATTAACCACATTTGTGAAACGATGATAGTAGGATTCAAGTGACTCTCCAGGTTCAATTGTGATGTCAGTGTATTCCATGTATAGCTTGGATTCCATGTCATCTTTGTTCAATTGAGTGCCTTCCATAAGGAGATGAACGTGTTCCCACATAGCTTTAGCCGTTTTCTAAGCATCGACACTTCGATAGATTGGATTAGGAATACCTTGAAGTATATAAGCCATTGCATATTCATCAGCTTCACGATGTAGTTTCTGTTCTTCAGTGAGTGCAGATTCTGGAAGAGGTCTATCACCAGGAGGACGTGGAGGATCAGCAGTTGGATCACCAGCTTCAAATCTTGTCGGCCACTCAAACGGTCCTTCAAGTATCACTTGCTTCAAGAATTTCCCATGAGGTTTCTTTAATTCAAGAAAGCGTAAGAATCGACTTGACCATTGAACATAGTTCCCAGGTGTTAACATTGGAGGTGTCTCAAGTGATCCTGCCACATGTCGGGATTGTTGAGTTGTAATAACTTCACACATTCTGTCAAACCAGTGAGGTTGTTTGGAGGAAAACTGAGTGTTTTGTTGTGGCACTTGATATGATTGTTGTTGAGGAATGATCTGATGTTGTTGCATCATTAGGTAATGATGTAGTGGATTGTATGTTTGTTTTTGAGAAGGTTGTTGATTCATTTGGTGCGGAAGGTATTGTTGTTGCTGATACTGCTGATTTTGTTGTTGCTGATACTGCTGATGTTGCTGAATGTGAGGGAAGTAGTGATTAGGTGGTTGAGACATCTTAGAACACTTGTGTAGAAATGGATCTTGTAGAAAGTGTAGATTAAACCAAGTATCGAAAAACTTAGCACAACTTCAATGATTGCGAAAAACTGTCAGGTTATCGAGAAACAAGGTTTGCGATAATATGATTGCGAAACTTGTCAGGTTATCGAGAAACCAGGTTTGCGAAACTTTGCAGGTTTTCGAAAACTTGAAATTTCGAAATAATCAAGGTTTTGCGAAACTTTTAGGTTTTCGAAATAATAAGATTTCGAAACTTAATAAGTTTGCGATAACTTTGTGATTTCGAAAATTTTATGTTTTGCGAAAAAACACAAAATTGCGATAAACAGTTTTCGAAATTATACAATTTCGAAAACTTTCCCAAAAGTCGAAGTACTTAACTTTCTTATACAAGAAAGAAAATACCGAGTCCACACAAACGAAGTCGAGGTAGTGCACTTTGAGAAGATCTCGAAATGGTAACTATATAGAATTTCGATAACTTGGTAGTTGTTGTTTTACAAAGAAAGCAATCCTAAAACTCGTTTTTCTTTCAAGATACTTGTACTTTTGTGTGTAAAATGAGTAGATCTTAAAGAAAGTAGAAAACTTTAAGAAATTTTTCAAGACTAAAAAAAATTTCGATAAAAGTACAAATGACCAAATCGAATAGTTTTGTAAAAAATTTGGAACTTTTTGGTTTGTTTTGATTTTAAACACAAGTTTGTAAGCAAAGATGTGAGAAAAACCAAGAAACAAACAAGAAAGTTTAAAATTTTCACAAAAATTCGATTTTTAAAAAAAAACGACTTTTAAGATAGAAATCAATGAAAACAATAACTACACCTTCCTCTAGCAAATGATACCACTTGTTAGGTCACCATTTAGTAAACACAAGCACAATAATGATAGAAATGAGATGAGAATGAGAGTGGGATGATTATGAGAAATTAGAGAATATGAATTGCAAGAGTTTCCTTAATGTTTCAAATAACCAACCAAGTATTACATAGACCTAAGCATACTATATATAGGGAAGGAGCTAGGGCAACACTCCCTCTCCTTCCATTCTCCAAATCGTGTGGGCTTTCAAGCCCATGGATCATTTTACTTAAGCCTAGTAAACTTGAAACAATAACATAAATGTAATTTAAGCAACCTATTATTACAAATGACCGAGACTTGATAAAATAGTAAAACTTTGGTTCCAACATTCTTATTGTTGTTGTTGTTGTTGTCATCGTCTTTGTCGTTGTTGTTCATTGGCCTTTTGCATGTTTTTTTTTTTTTTTTTTTTTTTTTTTTTTTTTTTTTTTTTTTTTTTGAACGGCGGGTTAGTTGTTAGTTGCTGGCTCGAGTTAGTGTCGCATCCTCGGGCAGAGATACCAACCGCGAGCCTCTCCTTAGGGGATAACCCCACTCCTATTCCCGATTCGCCTGATATCATTAGAGCTTGCATGTTTTGTTCTTGATACAACTTTTGTGACTTCTCGATCTCTTTCTTTAATGCTTCTTGACGCGCTGCAAAAAATAATTAGATATAGTTGATCGTAAGTAACTTAAATACAATTAATCAATATATTGCATTTCCGATCAAATTGAAAATGTTCGTGCATGTTCCACTTAATTGATAAGACAACGCTGTATAGGATCTCTTAAACCATTTGAGAAGATGATGTTACTACCATACCTCCTAAGCACCATCTTTACGTCCTGCATTATTGCACACACAAAACACACGTGAAATTTACATAAAACAATATAAATCAATATGCTAAATAAGTAAGACGATATGATGCTTACTTTACCACTATAATAAGTTGTAGCCCAATGTGCACGCGGTGTGGAGGAAGTTGTGGTTTGTTGTGTGTGATTTTTGACACATTATATAGTTGATAAAATATTTGTAACTCATGGATGAGAAGGTAAAAAAGACTAACTACTATTAATTGAGACGTTTGAGTTGCTTGAAATCAATGTACACATACTAATTGAGATGTTTGAGTTGCTTGGAATCAATGTTGAAGGCTTCATATGATAGAATCAATTCTTGGGACATTTATTATGACCCCTTCACATTTATAATGCTACTTAAGCTTTATATAATATAAGATAAGATTAGTTAGACTTCAATGTTAATTTTCAATAAAATTAGTTGTAGAATAAAATGAGATGAAGGTAACTTTAGTTTTTAATCATAAACTTGATAAATAAATAATAATGTGTTATAAAAAGATTAAATATTAAAATCACCAAACAATTAATGGCATACTTACAACAGATGTAATACAATCACAACTTACGAACCTAATAACAAAAACAATTAACGCAAATTACACTATAACAAATAAGAAAAAGCCAGTGTGCTTCGTATTACCATGTAAAAACCATATAATGCAAAATTATTGTTGGGTTACGTAATAGGCCAAAACAATTAAAGGAAATTACATCAAGCGTATGACAATTTAATAACGACAACCCCATTTAGAAAATATAAAGACCAAAAAACCAAAACAATATCAACCATTTTTATATTTTTAAACAACAAACTAAAAACGTTTCATACAACATACTAAACTAAAAATACAAATCCACTCGACAATACACAAAAACAATACACGCGATTAACAATTAAATTAAAAGCTTGTGCGTAGCACAGGTTCTGCATGCCTCGTAGATCATAAGTTAAAGTAAAAAAAAATACTTAATTATGCTTTCCACCCTAAAACATAGTAAAACCATAAAAAGAGAGGATGTGAGAAACACATCTTAAAAGGTAAGAATACGAGTACTAGAATGGCTTAACAATGAACGACCTAGGAACCTGACGATCACGTGCCTCTACCAACGACCTAAAAATTAGTAATATGACACTTATTAGTCTCTTAATGATATGCTCGGACTTGATAACAAATATTTATTATGTCAAAATACTAGACTTGTTAATAATTAATACACACAAAAATAGTGAATCTGTCCTATTTTTAACGCCACTTTGGGTGATCGTTTAACCAAGATAAATTTTTTACTAGACTAGCACTTTACACACATTAAAATACTATATTTTAAGAATGTCCATGAATTTTTATGGATTTTATTAAGAAATTTAACTCAATCGTTTAGACCCGTTTACAAAAGTACCCAAATCTGGACATACTTATGCATTTCAACTAGCAGGTAGTCTAAATGAAACTTTTATGTTTCGGGCATATGGGAGACTTAAGTTATCACCTAAATATACCAAAACATGTTTCATAAGTATGAGTGAGTTATAAACAAATTAAGTTGGTTGTACAAATCTGTAAATGAAACTGTTTTGACACTTCATTTTATTTTGGCCATATGGTTTCTAACCAATTGGGTTTTGTAAGTAATATATAGATCTAGCATTAAGACTTGGAATTTCTGAAAAATCTCTTAAAATAAAAGATTTGTGCATGCTCAAAGTCGACCATTCCAAAACTGTATTTTTCAAAGAATTTTGAGTACTCAGTTTGTTTACCTTATTTGGTCGACCAGATGATATTTTCTTTTACAAACTTACTGTGGTTGAATAGGTATTTCAATGTACTTGATGTTAGGCTAAAGAATCATGTAAAAAGACCTATTTTCAACCAAGTTGTGAACATTTCAAAATGACTATTCAATTACATCAACTCATTTTCTAAGGTTCTCTAGTTTTTAATCTTGTAAAAGAAACACCCAAATAATCCTAAACAATCCTAAACGGCCAAAGTAAAACCTAATCTCATTTTATATATGTCAAAACACCACTTTAGATCATTTATCTCAGTAACTACTTTTACAAAAATCCCTCATTTATGCATGAACTTAACTAGCAAAAAAAAAAAAAAAAAAAAAAAAAAAAATCTAAGAATTGTGATTTTATGTGTTTTTGTTTAACCAAATCTTTTATTTCTTCTACAACTCGACTAAGACATGACCTACTATAGATTTAAGACCATCTTATGCATGTTCCAAAACTTCAAAAATCTCAATAGCAACAAGTACCTGAGCCTAAAAGAATGAAAATAAAAACGAGGTGCAAAGACCCGTTTTTATGACACTTTCGGGTGCAGGATAGACATAAGCCGTCTTGCACCCTAACTTACCTTTGAAAACCTTCAAGAATGATATAGTTGAAGTGTGGGCTGAGGTTACTTCGAAAATAAAGAGAGGGTTAGTGGTGAGAAAATAACTAAATACTTGTTATAGGATGAACAGAACTAGTCTTTAAAGCTTAAAACTTGAAAAATATCAGGTTTTTTATGTGGTGGTGGTGGTGCTATGGTGGTGGTCGGTTACTATGGGAGGAGGAGAGGAGAAAAGTTTCAAAAACACCTAGTTAGAATGAAAGAAAATGAAGAGGATGCATGTACTTGAAATAAAATAAATGATGAAAATCTTGAAAAATACGAAGCGTGTCAAGTTGGTTTTGGTTTTTGTTTCTCTCAATGTGGCCGGACATGGGAGTTTTCTAGGGGTTTTTACCTTAATTTTTTTTTATTATTTTTATTATTATGTTGTATATAATTTGTATACAAGTTAACTAAAAATGTATATTTGTTAAATTATATAGTCTAAAACGCGTAAAAGTGTTAAATAGGCAAACTTGAAAGTGATACAATATACAATGTGAATAGTACTTATTCTCAAGTATAAATTACTAGTATAAAAGTTTACATGAAGTATATTGTACAGTATCCCTTATGAGTTAAGATCGGGTGGTCTAGGGGTTGAGAAGTACTTGAAATACTTGTTATATTTCTAGATAGAGAAAGTAGAGAGAGGGTGGTGAAAATAATGTATATTATATGAAACTATGAATAATACACACACTCTTTCACACCCCTCATTGAGAGTCATGAGGGGTATTTATATGCTCATCACATTTATAGTTTTCCACTTAAACACTAATAGTCCCTAATGGTAAACCTATCTACATATCAAGTCCAATTCACGTGCAAGATGCCAACTTCACAAAATAGCAAAGCTAACAATCTCTCTCCAAGATGGCGTTACACATGAATTGTTACAATGAGACCTATAAATACATAATTAAAGTTAAATAACAATGCTGTTGAAGTGCAGTCTCTGTAATCAAGATATTGATGATGACTTGAAGTTCTTTCTTTCGAATACTTCGGCATCTGATTTTTGGCGCTTAAGGCTCTGATTTTTTCAGCTCTGAACTTCATATGATGTGTCTAATTAAGTTTTACTCTCTCCCAATTAGATACCCATTCATTTACTTTGCTATCTTCTGAATCAAAAACACTTATATAAATAGATCTCTTAGTCTTCTAATATGAAACGGAGAAAGTAGACCGTAGACTGTAGCACAATGGTTGTCGTTCGGGGAGCCCCATATCAACATAAACACATATATAGAATGCAACCAAGTTGGTAACTAAGCCCCGATGTACACTACTTCTCTCTCCTGATGGTTGCGAGTCATCAGAACCATCATAATATAGTGTACATTTCGCAAAATCAATCTTGATGCATAATGTAGCTCAATGCCTCATGAGTATATGTTGATAAATACTCTCAATACTTATCCCTCAAATCAATCTCTATTTATACCCCTTTAGCAATCCATCGACTAAAAGTAATAACCACATAATGAGAAAACCCAATACAAGTACTAAAAAAAAAACAATTTTTAGTTGTGTCATGTAACTTGAATCTTGACACTGATCGTATTCCGTGATGTGTGAAGATTTTTGTTTGGATGTGTTTCGTTTTGATTGAATAAGTTCTTGGTTTAGGTGAATTTTTTTGAATTATTTCTTGGTATGAGAAAGTTTTCAGTTTGGGTTTAGTTATAGGTGCGAGAAAATTTTTCGGTGCACACATAAAATTTCTCGAAATTTCACTTTTTCTCGAAATTGTATTTTTTTCTCGAAATTTCACTTTTTCTCGAAACTGTACTTTTTCTTGAAATTTCACTAGTGGGTGTTTCTTAACAACTAGAGATGTATCTAGATATTCCAATCTTTCTAGAAATTTCAAAATTTCTTGAAATTTTCTTAAGTTCCAAACTCAAAAACCATGTTTTTTCTTCCATTGTCGATACAAATAACCCATATCTAGCATGATTTTTCCCACCAAATGATCAAATCTTTCACCTTTATCATCTCTAAACCACTAACCTATATCAATAATGAATCAAAATCCATAAAAATCAATACTAACCGACTATTTTCCTAAAAAATAGGAAACACATAAAACAAGATCAAATCTTTGGTTTTTGCTTGAAACTTTTAGAGCTAAGACCATAAAGTTTCAAACGTTACCATTCAAGCATGATTTTTTTTTTTTTTTTTTTTTTTTTTTTTTTTTTTTTTGGTTTTGACCACAAAAACCAACGAAAATTTTGAAAAAAGTTATTTGATCAAGTTTATTGAAAAATAAACTTCTCCATGTTCACGTGTAGCTCCGATACCAATTGTACAATGTCCCTTATGAGTCAAGATCGGGTGGTCTAGGGGTAGAGAAGTACTCGAAATACATGTTATATGTCTAGAGAAAGAAAGTAGAGAGAGGGTAGAGAAAAGAATGTATATTATATGAAACCATTGTTGCAAAAAAAAAGTCTACAAGGCCGATTAATCGCCGATTAGGTGCTACAAGGCCACCTACCTTGCCGATTTATGTAACTGGGTCAAACAAATAGGTCAACCGTGGTCAACAGCGATCAACGGTGGTCAAACATTCCGAAAACCTATAAATCTTGCCGAAAGTACCCAAAACTCACTGTAAACTTATTTTGATCACTTATAGTAATTGTTTAAGTCTATTACAAGTTGTTTTTTAGAAAGTGCCTTGCCGGAAATACATAAAAATCGCCGAAAATATACAAAACTTGTCGGAAATAACTAAAATTTGTCAGTAATGCCAATCTGATTAATCACCGATTAATTTCGCCTAGACCGATTACAAGCTACAAGGTGGTCGACCGCCCGACTACCGATTCGCGATTTTTGCAACCTTGTATGAAAATATGAATAATACACACACTCTTTCATACCACTCATTGAGAGTCATGAGTGGTATTTATATACTCGTCACATCTATAGTTTGCCACATAAACACTAATAGACCATAATGGCAAACCTATCTACATATGTAATCCAATTCACGTGTAAGACGCCAACTTCACAAAATAATAAAGCTAAATACATTTATAATTTGTAAAAGGTATATGTATTAAACGTAAATGATTTACGCAATTTTTGAGTTTATCGGGTAATGTATAAGTTGCAACTTATAAAATGTTACAAGTTTACAAAATGAATGACTTTAGTATTTTTAAGATGACATGAGTATATCGTGATGTTTAAATGACGTTTAACTAGAATCATAGGTCGTAGGTACATTTGTAGACAAAGGTACCTAATACAATAGACATTTAACTCATTGAGTTTAACCCGACAGGTATAAAACTAACTCAACAACATGGAACTAGTTTTAAAAAATGTTAAAAATGGTTATCGGTTACTAACCAGGAATAGGCAGTTGTCACAGCGACGACCCATAGCGACTACATACCATCACTTTAGGTTCTGGTTAAAGTCAATAAAGTTTTTACTCTGTTTTGTCAAGTCTTTTTCATGTTCCTTATTTCAAAACCATTCAATCACAACCGTTAGATATATAACCTTGAGATCATAATACAATCCACTCGCATATTTATTATCGGTCAATATTTCACCTTTTTATGTTTTTGTCGTTTATAATGTTTTGTACATGCATGACTCATGATCTAGGTGCCCGAAGCAACCTATATAACAATATAGCTTTCTATAACAATAAAGCTCAAAAGAAGTCGAGTTATCTTTTGGAGCTGACTTATCGTTACAACTATGCGTTCAATACTGTCGATGGCCCATGCTGCTTGTAAGAATAACTTGTATTTCATTTATACACCACAATGCTACAAGACAAAAGCTCGAAACAGGAAATTTAGCTTTGTATAACAATATAGCTCGAAAGGAGTCGAGTTATCTTTAAGAGTTGACTTATCATTACAACTATGGATTCAATACTATTCATGATGTGATGGGAATATAAAGATCAAGCATTGTTATTGTGGTTCTAGGCATGACCCATGATCGAGGAGCCCGAACCAACCTCCCCCTCATCATCAAACCATACTACTCGTATGAATAGCTTGTATTTAATTTATATCATTGAGAGAGCACATAGCGCACACCGAAATGTTACGAGACCAAAAGCTCGAAAGAGAAAATTGAGAAGTGTAACTCTCTATTTCTGTTGCAGTCGCCACATATAGTTACACTTCAACGGGCACCCAAGTATCTAGAAGCCGCTTTGAGGTTTTGAGATGCAAAGTGTCGGGTTTTGTTAGACAAAGTGTTCTAGCACTGTTACAATTAGTTTCATTATGATGTGACATTAAAATGTTTCGGTATAGTCAAGTATGATTATATGGTACGTGCGAAGCATTAAACATTTCGGTATATATAGTTAAGTACGAAATATTAAAGTCTAACACGACATCTTTAGAATTTTTTAATTAATTTATATTTAAAGTTATGAGGAGTTATGGCTCTTCGACAAAGAAACGGGAAGTGCTAGAATCCTCATCCTATGTACTCTTTCAAAGCTGAAGACACATTTTTTTTATTATTATTTTTTTTTATTTTTCATTTTTTTTTCTCAATTCATCAAAGGTGTTAAACTACCCAATGAGTTTGGATAAAACTTCAAAAATATAACCTGAACAATAATGAAAGCAACATAATAGCCATTAAGTTCATGACTATCGTATAATGATTCAACGGTTACTTCATGTTGGAGTTCCACAATACTTGGACTCAACCACCGCAACACCAATAATCAAGCTTTGTTCATTTTTTAAGCAAATATGCGCTCAAACTTTGATGCAAGATGACATGGTGAAAGCTCGAGAACGAATGATCAATATTTTGTGGAGTTTCAAGCGTACATTTCCTCCTGCTTTTTTGACATTATGATTCACTTGGTTATGCATTTACTCGAAGAAGCTATTGAAGGCGGGCTTGTTTACATGATGTAGATGTATCCATTTGAAAGATACATGAAAAAGCTTAAAAATTTTGTCAGAAATAAAGCTAAGCCCGAAGGTTCAATATCGGAGGGGTTTGTTGCTGATGAAGCATTAGCTTTCTGTTCGCATTATCTTTGGGGTGTTTAGACGAGATTTAATCGTCCTGATCAGGATGATGACGGTCCATACCCAACAAGTCGATTTCAGGTGTTCCGCTCACTTTGTAAAAAACATGGTAAAAACTCATACATTCGGTAGGATGGATAAGAAATGAGGAAAGTAGTATGGTAGGTACAACACAATAGTCTTGAAAATCGAAACATACGAGCACGAGTACGAGTGGTACATGTTTCATAAATGGCCCTTAAAATTGCTATCAAATTGCACCTCACCACGAAACACACCATTTTTTTTAGTTGTGTGTGTCTGTATATTATGAGGTACATTTGTTTAAAGTGCGGTATGTTAATGTGTTTTGTTAGGTGGTGAACACTACGGCTGTTAAGTGATGGGTATGGTGATGTGTTGAAAAATGATATACGTTAGGTGGAAGTGGTCAGTTAGGTGACCATTGTTTTATACATTCATCATTGTAAATATTGGATCAATGTAATATGATAGTTATGGGTTTTTCACTATCTATCATGTTTAAATTCCATTTCTTTAAAAAAGGTTAGAAATTATGTTAATGATTGAACACTAAAAATTTTGAAGACCTAGCTAAGGATTCCCCCCCCCCCCCCCCACCTTAAAAGGCCCTAGCTAATATTTGTGAAGCTCATATGTGAAAATTAATTATCTCTATATACTATTAGGTGGGCTTTGCCCCCCCAAAAACTTTGCAATGAACAGTAATAATAATATTTTATTCCCAGCTACAGTAACTAACGGCCGTTAATTATACTAACGGTCGTTAGTAACAACCGTTAGTTATTGTAGACTGATGACCATTAGTTACTGTAGCAATATAACTAACTGTCCTTAGTTACTTAACGACTGTTATCTAACGACCGTTATCTTTAACATTTTCTTAAAATATCCGTATGAAATTGGTCCTTCATCTCAGAGGCTCATTGCATATTTAGTGCTCTCATAATTTACAAAACTGGTCCTTCATGTTATACGTCCATTGCAAAGTCAGTCCTTAGTCACTAACTTGACGTTAAGTAGCTAACGACCGTTATCACACTTTCCCTGCTTTTACAATATTGTTACACACATTTAGAATCCACAACACTTACTAAATACAGCATGAAATATTTCTTTGGGAAAACATCCCGCGGCAACGCGCGGGTTTTCCAACTCGTTTCACACATTTTCCCATGCCATTAATAATAAAAAAATCATGTCTTGTATGTCTAGTATATATTTGCACGAAATCTTCTAGGATTTGCATTTATGAGCCATGTCGCGTATATAGGGTAAAAGTTTACCCGACATCATCTAGGGTTTTATTTTGATTCGGTCAAGTTTGAATCTCAACCGTCCACGTTAATGTCGGGAATCTTGGGTATATACATATATACGCGACATCTTGGGGTATTTTTATAATGGTGAAAAAGTTTGGGAAGTTGCAGACACATTAGGTTGAGCATGGGCTCTGCAGTAATTTTTGCCATTTTTAATGCGTATAAGAGCCCCATGTTAGAAAGTTCATGTTACGAAATATTTTTATTCATGATTAATATATTCGTCCAACCAATTAATTTTGTGACGATTTTTGGTTGTAGTGCTTGATGGTAGTTTGACGAACCCATTAAGCAAATATGACGTTTTGGGCACTTAAAGCTTCCACTTACAAAGGTTGCATGAGTTTTGCTATTTTATAAATTGTTGATCATCTTTATAATGTTTGTTGATACGTATACGATAATTCGTCCTTATACAAACTTCCCCACTATTTCCAGAATCAAACTAAGTAAAAACAAAAGTTAAATTAAATAATCTTTATTTTTAAGAATTGTAAAAGTCTAATCCATTACACCTAAAAGCGTTCTAATAAAGTAATAATAGTATGTATTTAATAGATGATGGTCTGGCGACAAAATTATAGAATCAAAACCAATGCTAATCCATATCTCGTGTATGTCGCTTATATTTATACACGAGATCTTTTAGGGTATTTTTATTTTTTCCTTCGTCCAATAAAAATGTTGGACAAGACCTCTACAACAAACCCGAAGTTCGATCGCGGAACGCTAGATCGCGAGTTGTATCAAGCACATGTAGCAAATACAAGATACTACAAAGAACCGACAAGAATATGCACACGATATACCCTCAACGAACCCTTTATTAATACCAATAAAGTTTTTACAATTGAGGAAGAAGAATGAATAACTAGCATCCCCTCATCTCTATTTATAGAGATGAGGAGGTGGAAAACTAGCTTGCCTTGCACTCCAAGCTACCTAATCCTATTTTATGTCTAACACCTAATCTAATTACAAAGTACACTTAAGCCCCTAAACTACGTTTAAGTTTACTACTAATATTCTAACAATTTCCACCTTAGGAGTAACACTTAAACATAATCGATACTCAGCATCTTTTCCTCGTGCTGGAACCTTGGACCGGGGACCACCTTGTAACACCCCCAAAATACCGCAGCGGAAGACTGTGTCACAGGGGTGCTACTTCATAATACAAAGTACAAGTTATAGAAAACGAACTCTAAATGAGACGTTTTGAAAAGTTACCATTCGATTAATAAATTCCGAGTTACAAACTTGAGATTCCAAAGTATGATACATAAATGTATACAAAGTTTTGAATGGTAAATGATAAAAGCGTAAGTCTTCAGAATATGCAGCTTGACTCTAAGTTCCATGCACTAGCTATCGCCTTACTAACCTGAGATAAACATGCTAAAGTGTCAACACAATGGTTGGTGAGTTCATAGAGTTTGTCTTAAAACAGTTGAAAAAGCCTTAAAGAATGATCACACAGCAAAGGCATCGTGAATCCACTCAGTTACAAGTCCCGCCATAAGAGACTTGTAACCTGTGTGTTCACAACCCACTGCTACAATATAGTATAATAAAGACATGTATAAGTTCATCAAGACAATTAAGCAATTAGTAGTGAGTCTCTACTTCATCTCCGAAGACCTCACTTTAGGAGCCAATTCCCAAAGACAACTGGGAGTCAATTCCCAAAGACAACTGGGAGCCACTTCCCAAAGAAAACTGGGAGCCACTTCCCAAAGATAAAAGACAGTCATGTATGTATTAAATCAAGTATAATGCCATCAAGTATAAGACAATCAAGTATAACACAGTCACGTATAAACGTTTTGAGTATTTGTACAAGTAAGCAAGTAGTTGAGCATGTATCCCCCCCAAGAGTTTAAAACAAGTACGAAAAGAGTAGGGGCTATGACTCACCTTAAGTCTATGTAATGAGAAATGAAAGTCGAATCGCGAAAGTCTCTAAGAGCAGCCTATAATAGAACGTTGCGACTTAGGTTTGGAGTAACGTCTAAGAATACGAAGAATTGCCCATATATGTCTTGCATAATGTTCATGATGTAGTACTTAGTATATAGTGTAAGTCGTTGAATATAAGTGGTCTATGAAACATGTATAAGTTGTATATCTCTTACTACCGTTCGGGCCGACATAATTCAGAAGTCATGGAGTAAACGTTCGAGGAGCCAGGACACTTTAACTCGTAAATCCACAACTCGTCTCGACGACTTACTCAATGAACTCCTCACATGAGGCTCCCTACTATTGTAGTATTTGATAACATATATATATATATATATATATATATATATATATATATATATATATATATATATATATATATATATATATATATATATATATATAAGCTTTTTGATCTTTAATAGTTATATGGTCTTTAGCCGTAGCTTTGCCGTGACCTTGGTCATTGTTACCATGATCTTGAGACTCAACCTTGGCTTTAGCCATGGTTGTGGTCTCGGCTTTAGGTCATTAGACCTCTTGGTCTCATCTAATTATAATGATTATATAGTAACTTTGGTCTAAAAATGGGCTGTTAAGAATTTGAAGAAATTTATCACTCAGAAAGCGTTTTCAGGGCTCGAGCTTCTTTATTCCTGAACGAAAACGTCGTTCCGGACAACTTTCGTGTTTTAACTTTTTGATGAATCGGACCAGAAGTGGGACTTTCAAAATCATAATTTGATCAGAATGCTATTTAGGCAGATTTGCCGTTTTGGTTTCGCTAACTTCAAATGGTCATAACTTTTGACTCGTGTACTCGTTTTGGGTGATTCAAATTGCTATGTTTTCCTTGTTAAGTCCTCTTTAACAGTAAGTAAGTGTCAAATATCAAAGTTATACTATTGTGGTCGTGGTTTTCCATAAAAATCATTAGTTTGCTTGTTTACTTGTTTACTTGTCATAAGTTAACATATGTATACCAATACTTGTTTTATCCATTTTTAAACATCATGAACACAATACAAAGACCATATATAGCATGAAAGAAACATAATAAGCATGAAATGATATTGAGCAAGAAAGTGTATAAGGGTTTGCTTACAACTTTTGGCTTTCTAAAGAAAGGAAGTCAAGTATAGAACTAGGACACTAAACCTAAGCTTGTAAACCCTTCACCATAACTCTTGTAACCCTTGCTAGCCTTGATCTAACCCTTGTGAAAACCATTTAACTTCAGCCCTAGTAACCTTGTGTAGCTCCTAATTCAACCATGGAATCACCAAACAAACTTGAGAACTAGGTAGAGAATACTAAGACCTTGAACTTTGTAGTGTAACTTGTATATTGAAGATCAAAGGATCATGGTGCTAGGATATAGTAGTGTGGCGTTTTTATTGATGAAGAATGAAAGGAATGAGCTCTCTATTTATAGCAAGAATGAGGAGGTTAGGAAGGTGGCTAGGAAACTACATAAACTTGGAGACAAAGTTGTAAATAAAAATGATCCAATGGCTAAAGTCATGAGATGATGCCACAAGTGTGAATGCCCCCCCCCCAGTGGCGGTTTGGAATGGATAAGGAGGGATGACTTGGTCTTGGATGATATTATCCTAGATATAGAGCTAGTTTTGACTCCGTAAGTTGCTAACCGTAAGTTTTTAGGCCACGAAACGTAAAACCGGGTATCCTAAAAATATGAAACTTGAAAGTATGGTCAAACATGTCAATATAGTCCATAATAAAATATAAAATGAGTGGTAGGTTCTATCGGGTGCTAAAACCCTGCTAAAAACTGGAAACACGGGTCTAAAACGCGTAATACGTAAAACGTACGAAAGTTGCGTAAAATTGAGAAAAGTAAAATGTAACTTTTCTAATAGGATAATAATGACTTAAAATGACTTATAATGTCTAGGCTGGGCTCAGTCTAGTGTCGGTTGGTGTTAAATGTCTTTTAGACCTAAAATCGCAAGCCTAAAAATCAAGGAATGACTTATAAAATCAAAGAATGATTTTTGGTCAAAGGAGGAGGGAAAAATATGTTGACTTTTTCTAATAAGTTGAAAACTCAAATTGTCTTAGAAACGCGTTTCGTGGTCTAACGGTTAATCGCCCATACGGTTAAGCGTGCTCATGCGAGAGTAGTACAGGCTTGGGTGACCTGCCGGGAATAGTAATTAATCTGAAAATGCGAATTGTTACACACCTTGTCGACCAGGCATTGTACTTTATTAATTTTTCATGATTAGCTTCCGTAGACTCCTTCACTTTCTTCTTTTCAGCAGCATTACCCTCTGCTCCCTCTTTACCAGGTACTCCGGTTTCCGTAATGTCTGCCCCCACCTTTATACCAAGGTGTATCTTTTCCTGCTCATTTATCAAGCAGCCCGTGTTTGTCTTTTCTTCAAGTTGCTTGTTCTCCAACTTTCTTTGAGCCACTGCAGTATTATCGTTACTAACCTGAACATCCTCAGCTTCATGATTCCCTTAAGCTCCCTGCAGTTCCACCTCAAACCAAACACGTTCATCAACCTGTACTCCATGGACTCCTGTTTTAACACCATAACCAAGTTGTTTGAACCTAACTTGTTTATTACCAAGTTTTTTGAACCCAAATTGTTTATCACCAAGTTGTTTGAATCCAACTTGTTTAGAACCTCCATGATTTTGTACACCAAAAGTCATCACTTTTGCTTCAAGAGTATAAACATAGTTTTCTTTCCTGATCCTAGTCATCATAACCCGACAACCTTTGATCACCTTGACTGTACCTATCTGCATCTTCACAGTATAACCCTCTTTTTCAAGAGTACTAAATGAAATCAAGCTTTTTCTTAACCCTGGAACATACCTGACGTCTTCCAGTATAAAGCTTGAACAATCATGCAACTGTATCTCAACTTTTCCTGTCCCTTTGATATTGCATGTCCTGTTATCACCTAACTGAACTGAACCACCATCAAAATCCTTGAAGTCATACAAGAAATCCCTCCTAGGTGTCATATGATAAGACCCACCTGAATCCATTACCAATTCAGTCATCTCATCATTCCCGACCACCACCAAGGCTTCTACAAAGTAGGTGCTACTCTCGTCATCAGAAGAATCAGAATCCTGATCATGCTTACCCTTCTTGACTAACCCACTTGACTTCTTCCTTGGACAGTCTCTCTTCAAATGATCCTCTGAATGACATATGAAGCACTTAAGTTTAAAAGCTTCACCCCTTGACCTAAACCGCGAACTTCCACCAGAATGAGCTTTCCTTGAATGATCTGACCCTCCCCTTACATATAACCCGTCACCATTTTCTTCCTTAGTGCCTTCAGTTCTTTTCTTTAACTCTCTTGAATTTAGAGACGCAAGAACATCTTCCATTGTCAAGGATTCCCTCCCATACAACAATGTTTCCATAAAGCTTTCGTAAGACGATGGCAACGACGTAAGTAACATAAGAGCCTGATCCTCATCCTCAATCTCGATATCAATATTCGCCAAATCAAGTATCAACTTATTAAACTCATCTATATGATCACCCAATTTCGTCCCTGGACTCATATAGAACGTGTACAGCTTCTTCTTCAGATACAGTCTGTTTGCTAAGGACCAAGTCATATACAGACTAGTTAACTTCGCCCAAATACCTGCAGCAGATGTTTCCTTGGTAACTTCCCGTAAAACCTGGTCTCCCAAGCATAGAATCAAGGTACTCTATGCCTTCTTCATCAAAGCAGCCTTTTCACCTGCTTCCATATCCGCGGGTAATGTCTCTAATGCAACATCACATCCTAGCTGTACCATTAAAGCACACATCTTTATTTGCCATAACCCGAAGTCATTCTTCCCATCGAATTTTTTGATGTCAAACCTAGTTAACTTGTAGAGATTCCTACGGCCCAGCATCTCACCAAGTCCAACATATAAGCCTAACTGAGGTTTCATTCTAAAACCAATTGGTGATAGAAGGAGTAGCCCACCAAGCTTATATGTTAACTTTGAGATTATAGTTCTACCGATGTGGGATTGGGTTTGTACACCCAACAATCCTCCCCTCAAACCCAAACCACCATGGGCCTCCCCTTCAACTAAAGCCACGATCTCACCTTTTTCGTACCGCCGACCTTTACCATCGGAACACGCCGCCTTTTACCGGCTTCCTTTCGGTACAAGGTTTACCGGGATAAACTAATGCTGTCGAACCGGGGTCAAATTGAGGGAACACCATCCACATCATCACTGGGCCCAACCTGTCTCTGATACCACTTGTTGGACAAGACCTCTACAATAAACCCGAAGTTCGATCGCGGAACGCTAGATCGCGAGTTGTATCGAGCACATGTAGCAAATACAAGATACTACAAAGAACCGACAAGAATATGCACACGATATACCCTCAACGAACCCTTTATTAATACCAATAAAGTTTTTACAATTGAGGAAGAAGAATGAATAACTAGCATCCTCTTCATCTCTATTTATAGAGATGAGGACGTGGAAACCTAGCTTGCCTTGCACTCCAAGCTACCTAATCCTATTTTATGTCCAACACCTAATCTAATTACAAAGTACACTTAAGCCCTTAAAGTACGTTTAAGTTTACTACTAATATTCTAACAAAAAATGTGACGCGTATATGTCGGACATATCGCGTATAAATATACACATGATCCTTGGGTAGATTTGTAAAGTGAAAAAAGATTGGGCTCTAATGAACACAAAGCTTGTGACAGGGGCTCTGCATTAATTTCTGCTTATCATTACACTGCATGTGATTGGGCTTATGTCCCACGCCTTGAGAGGCTTCAAGCACACGCCCAAGTTATTGCATCACGATTGCGCGTGGTGGTAGGATTTTAGGTCCGGTTTGTTTAGGTGAACTTTTTAATCGAACGGCTACAAGTAATGATCTTGGTTTTTGTGTATGCATACTAAGAAAAGAAAAAAGTGGTGTGTGAATTTGTGTGTAAGTTGAAAAAGAATGGTATTTGTTTGTAGGTTGAAGAAGAAAATGTGGTTATGTGAGGTTAGATTTATATGAAAAGAAAAAAACTTTTGTATTATTAAATTTTGATTTTTGTAACATTATAATAAAAAGTTTTGTTTCAGAAAAGTTTAATAAAAACATTCACTTTTGAAATGTTTAAAGTAAAATGTAAAATAAATTGATTTGTTTGTTTTTAATACGGTTGTTTATCTGCTAAAACAATAGAAAAGATGATATAGCAGTGAGATTGCGGTAATTAGTTCGGTTATTGTTACACCCCGTCTTCTGCAATGAATACGGATCCTTTGCAAAGTGACAAAAATTACAAAGTGTACAAAGCCATTTATAGTGTGACACGTGTCTCCCATTCTAAATTATACATAAAATCCGTCCAAGGGTAATTTGGTCTTTTGACCCGTTTTTTCTTTTCCACCTCAATTTTCAAACGCATATATCTTTCAAACGACAAACTTTTAGAAAAAACCGATTTCACCATAATTTTTAAAATTTGATTCTCTTTAATTTGGTATAAATCTTTTTAATTTTTTCAAAGCATTTTTTTTGACATATTCATTGGGTCATGATTTTCTTGATATTTTTGCTATTTTCGACCCTATTTTTTACCTTAAAAATTGCCGAATCATAATATACTTAAAACACGAAAGTTGTAGATTTTGATTCACTCTTTACCTAGAAATTTCAATCACCCAAATCCGATATGAGATGAGTGAGATATCGCACGTTAAAAATGACGTTTTAGTCATATTTGTTGCACACAACATGTTTGATGAAATGTTTAGCTTAGATTTTTTGTCTTAAAATCGAGTTAAATGCACTTATTTTTGTCCCACAACGCATTATTAATAATTTTATTAATGTAATATTCAAAAAGTGATGTTTTTTAATCATTATATTTTTAAAATATACATTTAGTTCATCAGTTAGGTTATTAGGTTCATCAGTTAGGTTATGTTTTGTTCATCAGTTAAATTATAGGTTATAGGTTCATCAGTTAGACATTTTGTTCATCAATTACTTTGGTTCATCAATTTTTTCAGATTCATCAATTTCAGGTTCATCAAATTTGATCAAATGTTTAGGTTCATCAGTTATCGACTAACTGATGAACCTATAATTATAGGTTCATCAGTTATTGACTAATTATAGGTTCATCAGTTAGGTTCATTGATTTTTTGGTTCATTAATTATAGGTTCATCAGTTAGTTTATCAGTTATTGACTAACTGATGAACCTATAATTATAGGTTCATCAGTTAGGTTCATTAATTTTAAGTTCATCAGTTTGTTTATCAGTTATTGACTAATTGATGAACTTATAATTATTTGTCATGTGTTATGTGTTTAGGTTCATCAATTAGTCAAAAATGTTACCATAAAAACTGATGAACCAAAGTAACATAACTGATGAACCTAATAACCTAACTGATAAACCTAATAACCTAACTGATGAACTAAATGTATATTTTAAAAATATAATGATTAAAAAACTTTACTTTTTGAGTCTTACATTAATAAAATGATTAATAATGCATTGAGAAACAAAAATTAGTGCATTTAGCTCAATTTTAACACAAAATATATAATCTAGACATTTCATCAAACATATTGTGTGCAACAAATATGAGTTAAACACCATCTTTAACGTGTGTTATCTTACTCATATGAGATCGGATTTGAGTGATTCAAAAACCTGTGTAAAGAGTGAACAAAAATATATAACTTTCATGTTTTAAGTTTTTAACGATTCGACATTTATGAGAGTAAAAAATAGGATCGAAAATAACAAAAAAATCAAGAAAATCAAGACCCACTTTATATGTAAAAAAAAAGTTCGAAATATTTAACAAGATTTATACCAAATTAAAGAGGATTAAATTTTAAAAATTATGGTGAAATCGGTTTTTCGTAAAAGTTTATCGTTTGAAAAAATATTTGCGTTTGAAGTTTTAGGGTGGAATAAAAAAAACGGGTTAAAATGACAAAAATACCCCCTAACCGAATTTAAAAAGAAAAAAGGGAGGGAGTGGGTGGTGGACACTTGTCACATAGTGAGTGGCTTTCTAGCCTTTGTAGACTTTGTATTTTTAGTCCTTTTTGTAGGGGATCGCACCTCCTTGTGCAATTGTTGCACTTTGTATTTATTAATCATGAATATAACGTTTAATCATTTTTTTTTCTTCCATTTTTTCCTGTTCTATTCGGTCAATAGACAAAACTATTGTCAGGGTATGTCATTATGTCCTACCAATAAACAATGCGTCACCTTAGTTGCCAAAAGCCCAATAGTACAATGCAAAAAAACTCAAATGCTCGATGACATAATCAAAGTTCAAAGTATCACTACTTCATATTGAACAAACCTAGCCCAGCCCAGCCCAATTCATGCTAGCCCAACATCCAACACTATTTATATCCATGTAAAGTTACTCTAAAATGAAATGGACCAAGCATTGCAAAAAAACTAAATTTAGATTTGGTTCGATTTCAGTTTCAGATTGAATTAGGATGCCTATTCGTCTCAGCTTTAAACATATCCATATTGTATTCGATATTTAGAGCGTAAAAATCTTGTAAATGTAAATTTGTGACAAAGCTTTAGGAATGTGCGTTGTTTGGGTGATTACAGAATAAATCAAAAACCGAAAACCGAAGCTGAACCGAAAAAAAAATCGAATCGAACTTATAACCAAATCGAATTTTCCGAAACCGAACCGTACTAAAAATTCGGTTTTCGGTTTGAATATGGTTTTGACTATTTGCACCGAAAACAAAATTTACATAAATATATATACCTTTAATATATTTATATATACAAAAAGAC
The DNA here is from genome assembly GCA_030686995.1 of Artemisia argyi. Classification (NCBI taxonomy): domain Eukaryota; kingdom Viridiplantae; phylum Streptophyta; class Magnoliopsida; order Asterales; family Asteraceae; genus Artemisia; species Artemisia argyi. Next base: position 35,496,204 of record CM060682.1, on the reverse strand, counting down.
CATTAAACTTTTATCCTAATATTAAAAAAATCTTTTATATAATAAAATAAAACCCATATTGAGAATTTTGCATTTCAAAAAAATCAATTCATACCTGATTTAGTAATAATTTTATTAAAAAAAAAGATTATTTTCTTATTAGGTAATATTTTATATTTATCCATAACACAAGTGGAAGATAAATACAAAAATATAGATAAGATATTTAAAAAAAAGATTATATATTTTATATTTATTCACAACACAAGTAGAAGATAAATACAAAAAATATAGATAAGATGCAATTAACAATAAGATTAAAATTTTTAAATAATTATTTCAAAAAATTTAAAAAAAAAAACCGCGCGTGCGCAGGCATTATAACTAGTTAATAAAAAAAACAACAACAACTTTTTATGCTTGAAATAATTTTTATTTACCAAAAATCTATATAATTAAATTTAAAAAATATATATATAATGGTGTAATTCGGGTTATTCGGGTCAATCCAAAAATCAAACCAAATAAAATTCAATTTTTGGTTCTATTTGGTTTGGTTCATTTTTGGTTTGATTCAGAAATTTTTTTTTAACCGAATCAAATAAACTGAACAACCCAATAACCGAACCGATGAACACCCTGCAAGGCTTAGATATCAATTGTAACAATTTCATTCTTTCCTATTCTTATTAACATTGTTTCTAAGACTTCAAGATTTTAAGGCTAAATTTTCAAATAAAAAAAATCCAGTAAGTATTACTCTAAAGGCCCAACATCCCACATTATTATAAGGGTGTGCATTGTTTGGATAATAACCGAATAAACTGAAAATTGAAATCAAACCGAATTGGAAAAAATCGAACCGAACTTATAATTGAACCGATTTTGTCAAAAACGAATAGAACCGAACTAAATATTCAGTGTTTGATTTGGATATGGTTTTACCTATCTGAACCGAAATCCAAAACCGAACCGAATTTAAATCAGTTTTCGGTTCGGATGGATTAGTTAAATTTTAGTTCTGTTCGATTTTTGATTTGACTGATTTTTTTTTTAACCAAACTAACCGAACCGAATAAACCAAACAAGCAATAACCAAACCGACGAACTCCCCTACATTATTCCAATCAGTAATAATCAAAAGTTCAAAACTGTTGGACAGAACAAGTGAACTAACTATAATGCTATCTCACGAATAAAATGGCTATAGCTACCAGAATAAACATGTTTTCTAATCAAAATATAACTGAATAAAAACTTTCTTAAAAAAAAAATCACATAACGTCGAGTGTGTTCAAGGGGAGAAATATCATATAACAAATTATTTTCAAAGTATATATATCCAAGCATCTTTAATTAGTATCATATATTCATTATAGTCAACACATGCTAACTTTTACCATCATTTATTCATGTAAGTAATTCTTTTTGTAGTCACTTTTAAAATCGTTGACTTCATAAAGCTAAGATTTTATCTACATATGAGAAAATCATAAGATATAAAGAAAGACGTGTTAGAAACGTGTTTACTTCTATAAATCAATGTTTTTCCTGCATGTTATATATAATTACCGACTGTTATCTTTAAAATAAACATGAAACATACAAAACCTTGAATTTTGCTAATTTCAACTATACGAACTTATGCATGAACATGTGTCTAAAAGAAGGATAGCTTGTTACATACATCGATATCAAAGTTGTAGAACTACCTAATAGAAACCTGAAATGTCGTATGGCTTTTTTAGTTTGTGGAGGCAATATACGTACGCATTCTCGACTTGTTGTTATTGAATGATTTACAAAATTTTGAATCACACTGATGCATCTCTGCATGAACGTTCTCTATCAATCTAAGATATCCCGAGTAGGCGACTAGAGTATTCATTCTAACACGTCTAGTTTTGTAGGGTTTTCTAATAATCAAGCAATAATATCAAATAACTAACCATGAATGCTAATGTACTCAGTACTCTGCTTCCCGTTGCATTACCTTAATAGTTCTAAACTTCCAACTTTTCGAAATGACCTTACCTTTGTCTTTTTGCTCGCCGCATAGAACTTGAAAATGTGCTAAAAATTAAAAAAATAACTATATATATAATTATTGAATTGGTTGTCGAGTTGACAAAGGATTAACATGCATTGTTTATATCATTAGTTATCTTAAACTATGATCGATACTGAGTTGTAATGAAGCCAAGTGCACGAATAAGTAATCGTTTTATATACCTAATCCTGTACTTACATCAAAGTCCACTTATCACAAGACAAAATGTTATAGCAAATAGACATGTCAACCAAACAAAGTAAATAATTTAAATAACATAGCTTAATTTTAAAACTCGTTTACAAGCTAAGGATATATATTTCAAGAATTTGTCATCTTTCTTAATATTCATTGCAAGTTGTTACAGATTGAAGACGTTCAATTAAAGTTCTTTTACATTACCAAGGAAAAAGATAACCAATGTGTGACCATATTTGTATGAATATGTAGTAGTTTGTATACTGCATAACTACAAAACCATTAACATTTAAATGGATTAATTAGTCTCACTTATAATGTACTTATAAGGTTGAAGTACATCACTGTACGTGTGCTTATGTGTCTGTATATGTTTATATGCTTCAAATTTATCAGTAAACAAGTTACTTAAAAATTATTTGACTTTTATTTTTATTGAAATTATTTTATTAGATAGACCTTAATTAGTTTATAAAATACTGCAAAGACATAACAAACAAATTACTTTTCGATCATTGGATGACAATGACAAGCTATTAAAGAAGAAGAAAAAAACCAACCTTCATGCTTTAATTAATACTTGCTTAGGTGTGGCATTACTATTATTAAGCTCATATTTTAACGTGTTACAAGCTAACTAGTTGCTAAATAACATGTCTTAACTCGTTGACGTATGTCTTTTGTAGATAATTGTGTAAATTAATTGCATTGACTATGGATGACAACAACCGTATAGGATGTTTATATGATCATCTTGTGTTTTGTAGTATAGATTTATTTGTTTAATGAGCTTGTTGAGTTCTTCGATCCAAAACATAAATCAAGAATATTTCTATAAAAATATTAGTTAGTTACTCAATCAAGAATGTTTTTTCCATGAACTATTACCACGTACATTTTTTGATACGAAATTATAACCTTAACCTCGCGCATTCACAGAACAACCTAACAGCACTTCAAAGCTCGAACCAGTCAAACACTTGAGCAAATTGTAAATACTAGTATGAACATTTATATTGCAACACTAAATTAGTACAATGCAAAACTCAAAAAAACTCATTAATATGGCGTAATATGATGAATGAATATATAAATAAGGACCGAACTTCACAAATTTGTGATAAAACTAGGGGTGTGCATCGGGCCTAAACCGACTCCGACCCGTCCCGACCCGACAAGCCCGACTCCCCGATTTCGCCGGAATTGCAAACCGACTCCCGAACCGTTTGATAGTCGGGATCGGAATCGGGCCGGCGGTTCGGTCGGTATCGGAATCGGGCGTCGGTTTTCTTTGTTGTTTTGTCGGTTTTCTTCCCGTTCCGACCCGTCCCGTCCCGACCCGACTCCCGATTTCGCCGGAATTGCAAACCGACTCCCGAACCGTTTGATAGTCGGGATCGGAATCGGGCCGGCGGTTTGGTCGGGATCGGGCCGGAAAACGGGCGGCGGGCGGTTTTGCTCACCCCTAGATAAAACCCTAGAATGCAAAGAGCATATATATCATATACAAAGTATGTGCTAATTACGGAGTATTCTGCTTGAAATGCATAATATAATTCACAGTAATGCCGTTTTACTTTTGCTAAATGCAAAGGCTTATTAGATTTTACAATAGTCCTCTAAGACTGTAATTAATCACACCAGCTACACCTCTCTGTTCTAACCAGTTCAGTTTTCATCCTAGCTACGTACTTCGATCACTTACCAAAATTACCCTACATAAAACGAATCAACTGTAATAAGCTAAGGTCATATACAACAGGAAAAAAGAAAGGGCTTTTTTCATGTATGTAAAAGGAAACATAGACACCAACGTAAACTCATTCAATTCAAAGGGAAAGCAAAAACAAAGCATGCATGTTTTTTCTTAAAGAAAAAGATTGCGTCAAAAAATTCAAACCTTTTACAAGATACACCAGAAGACCCTAACTACATTGTAATCATTAGCAAGCTAGCCAATTTGTTTGACTCGATGACATATACAATGTGTAGACAGAAGTTAAATTTGTAAACCATGCGTGATCAATCACGTCTAAGGTAAAAATCTTGGTTAATTGCATCATATATACGTTATATTTAGTTTCAAAAGCATCACATGATAAATATTAATTCGTACAACATTGGAGTATTTATTATAGATTGAGATATTTTGATACTAGTTGCATTCTCTAGCTCTTGTTTCTTTTTGGTAAAACTATGCATACACTAACTTAATTAGTAACAGTTTGCATATTCAAATGATTAGCCATATATAACGTGAAAGTACTTAGGGTACGTTTGGTTTGTAAATACCAATCACAATCGGTATTGGTTTTAAAATTGGGAGGAGTAAATGTAGGTATTCTCTAGATATATTATAAAATGTCGTTAGTTCTGTTTATATAGTTTTGAATATCAATGACACATTGCTAAATTAATATATTTGATTTTAAAAAATACAATGATAATGCTGATAAAATACTAATTAGTATTGTTGAAGATGAGTGTAAATTAAATTATTAGCCTTCTATGCATATCAAACTATTCCCTTATTCCCGTTAATATATAAATACACCCTATTCTTTGGACTAACGGCCTTTAAATGTATTATAGTTGTAATGATTTTCTTACATATGTATCGAACAAATTTTTTTGATGTAAATTATGTGTACTATACTTTATTTTTTGGTATTTTTGTATACTTTATTAATGTTTTGCCCTCATTTTATAAATCCAAGAGGGGCAAAATAGTTATAAAGTACACAAAAGATACCAAAAAATTAAATTTAGTAAATAAAATAGTAAAAAAATTTTGTTCGATACATATAGAAGAAAATTATAACTAAAATACATTATCTTTTTTTTTTTTTTTTTTTTTTTTTTTTTTTTTTCAAAGATTAAAAACATTATCGTGTCATTAGCCCTATTCTCTTCATGTTTTATGTGAGATTTTTGTCCATTATAATAATATTAAATATATCATTTTAAAATGACGTATTTTCACAAAGAAGATTGTCAGGCAAGGCCTTGCTCGAGTTTTATACAAACCAACTCAATTTGGAATTGAAAGATCAGGCCTTGTAGTTATATTTTCATGTAATATAATCTTCTTTTGAACGTTGAACATCCCTTCCATAAATGAATGATATAGTATGCTAGGTTAAACTGTGTACATCTAGATCTAGTATTAATGCTAGTTGCATGCCTCGTAAGGGTTGTCTTGGTCATGGACGGAACCAAGGATTCTCGCGGGTGCCCGGGACCCTTATGAGTTTTTTCTATTTAGTGTTAATTTTTGAAAAAAAACATCAATTTTTCGTAAATACACCCGGTTCATCGAAACGTGTTTCTATATTACGGTTCCAAACAATTTATACACCCGGTAATATTTGGTCCTGCTTCCGTTTCTGGTCTTGGTGTGGAGAGAATATTATGCAACGAGGGTTTTAAAGGTGGCTGTGAATGCGTGTTACTTCAAGAGTGAGTTGGTGAGTCGTAGAACTTTGAAAGGTCGTAAACTTCCTTGATCACATAAAAAGTTCAGAAAGATTTTTTTAGTTTTAAAGTTGAAAAAGCATGTGGTAAGGAATTTTGCCGCCATATCTTTTTCGACTCCATTGTAGTGTTTGACTAGTGTGTGACAATGAGCGAAAAAGATGTAATCTTCTCAGTTTCTCGATGCATGCATCTGTTCAGTGTACAACTTTGAAAACTATGTATCTTACTGAGAAAGAGGTAGTAAATGTAAAACCTAAAAAAACTTTCATATATGGAGTATATCTGAAGATGATTATTGTAATATGCTTTATTAACAACGAGATAGATGATTAATATAAATTCTTTCATTTTTGAGATACAAACCTAAGTAACAAAAAGAAATGAAAATATCAAAATATATTTGGACGGAGGGTTAATGGAAATTAAAACAAAGTTCGATCATCATTGTTGAATTCTTTAAAAAAAAGTTCTACAAAAAGTATATTTTTCCTTTCAAACCGGCCAAAATCATTTAGGCTTCCCATTCTTCAACATATGATCACTACGAGAGACCAATTTAAAGCAAAACATGCCATGTTTGAATAGACTTCAAGTTTTTTCCTCAAAAATACAGTCATGAAATTTGAGTGCCGACTTAACATTGAAACCAATCCAGATATGAATTAAATTGTATTTGAAAAATTAAACATTGATGTTCTACAGTACTAAATATTAGCATCCAACTAGAGCTTTATGATTGGTAAAAGAAAATATTATTGTGGTTAATCTAAAGATATCAATTTGACAAAATACAAATAAGATTAGTAGTCGATCAACAATCATTTTTTTAAAAGTTTTTACACCCGATAAAAATATTAATTCAAAAAACGTTTAAGCACACAGAATGTGAGTGATCTCACGTCTCAGGCTGTTACATAGGTAAAAAAAAATAAACGCACCATTTGTTACCATTTGTGCTTTAAACCGAACATATCATAAGAGTGACAAACCAAATTTACTAGACTACCTGATAAAAAAAAAGGAAAGAAAAAAGAAAAAAAAAAAGAAAAGAAAATTGGAGTACAATATAAAGAAAGAAATGAAACTACTAATGTCTAGTCTGACAATAAAGTCTTAAATCAAAAGAGTCACAAAATGCTAATTGATCTTCCATTAAAACTTCGCACTCATCATCATTATATAGGCTATCATCATAATCACCTTTGCAACGCTCATATAAGCTCTTCCGCTCAGATCTACCTCGGCTTTTAGATGCCATAAAACTTGCAGTTTCATTGTAAACCTTCTCCACGTCGTTGTCACTCTCTCCTTATCAACCAAGTTACTTTCTGTGTTTTTGCCCTTTTAACCGAACCAACCCATTCCCTATTCGTCCCAAGAGAACTTGTGGCCACGTTTGGCTGGTTAGCCACCTTATCAGTCCAATTAGAAATATCTCCATTTGCACCTAACTCGTCATCATTTTCAACCGTCTTAAGTGCATCAAAAGGGTTCGAAGTACTTGCCCCTAGTCTAGTCATTTCAGAATTCTTTTTCGTACCACTAGTACTAGCACCATTCTTTTTAGTAGAGGTGGCAAAACGGGCGGGCCGGGTAGGCATGGGCACGGTTTAGAATGGGCACGGGCTAGAATGGACACGGGGTAAATGGGCACGGGCCAAACGGGCACATGATATACAAATCGCTTTACAGAAGACCAAAAATGATGAAACAAATTCCTTAAATGTAATACTTTATTTATATTTAAAAAAACGACGCAGCTCCATACCCTTAGAGCTATAGGGGACGGAAAGACAAACTTCCCGGATTATATATATATATATATATATATATATATATATATATATATATATATATATATATATATATATATATATATATATATATATGTGGTAAAGTTAAAATAAAAAGACAAATGTCCGTAAAAAGAATAAAAATAATTTTTTTTAAAAGGGTTCTTGAAAAATTCCAAAAAAAAATCCACAAGATCGGGTATGTTGGTGCAAAAGACTTTTGTGAAAGAAGTTTTTCTAATTTTGAGTTTTTATACGTTTTTTTTAATGCAAAAAAAACGAATTTTAATGCGCAAAAAAATTTTAATGCACAAAATTTTCAACTTATTTTAGTTAGCTACATAATGTTATTTTGATGAAAAAAGTCAAAAGAAGTTGGGTCCAAAAATGAATTTTTGATGCACAAAAAAGCGATTTAATGCATAAACGTATTTTTTTATAATTTTTTTTTTGGATAAAGTCTCTACTTTTAGAAAAACTTCATTCACAACTTTTTCACACACCAACATATCCGATCTTGTGGAATTTTTTTAGAATTTTTCAAGAACTTAAAAAAAAAAAAAAAAAAAAAAAAAAAAAAAAAAAAATCTTTTTATTATTTTTACGGAAATTTATCTTTTTATTTGATCTTTATCCTATATATATAAGTTTTTCTTTAAAAATGATTATAATATTCTCCAATTAAGAGAAAATATGTGCCTTTTAGTGCCAATTTAATTTTTCAATTGGCTAAATATACCCATTTCAAAAAAAATGAGGGGACTAAATATGCCAAAGTCTTTTACAAAGTACCTAAAATTAGCCAATTTTTTTTATTTTGAGCACAAATTACTACCTCTACTTTTTAAAAACAAGTTGATATACATGTTTAGTAGATTTAAACTGAAACTCATACCCATATTAATACCACGAAATTCTCTTTTAAGAGCTTGTTGAAAATTGTCATTATTATTGCCACTTTGCTTCTTAGGTTTATCAACAAATCGTTCCGGACATGTCATGTCATCAAGACAAAAAACCATACACATAATACAGCCAGGTGGTTCCCATTCATATTCCACCGTATGAAGCAAATCACCCTCACCCTCTAAATTAGGAATGGCAATAACCATGTTATCCTTAACCTCCTGATCAACTCTAATATCAATCAACGCACATGCATAATTCAAACGCGTCCATGATTGCATGCACATAGAACTAGTGTAAGAATCAAGCATAATCGGATTGCCACGTCTAATAGTCATTACACTCAGTCAGACCTCAGTAAAGGCCACAATGGGGATATCATGTATTTTAACCTAAACCGAAATCGGGCACGTCTTTTTTCAACAAATTTGCGTTAGGCTTCCACTTCTTCAATATAATAGGAATGGATCGAATAAACTATGGTCCACTCTCCAACAATTTGTTCATACCTTCAACCAAAGGAAATTGAAAAAGAAAAGGCCCTTTGAGTTCATCGTGGCAAAAACATTCCCATATTTCTTCTTTGCATTCCTCATGTAGTTCTAGATAACCGGAATGCAACTCTCTTGCCAACAAACTACCCATTTAAGTTGAATTCAAATCTCGAGTGAACTTCCAAAATTGCAGACAATGGAATTTGAACTTTAGCCCTTTCATTATTTGGTTTACCCGTATCAAACGATCTAAATTTCACCTTTCGATTACTTGCCAAATTAATCAACAAACTAGCAAATGAGACTACTTATCAACAATGATATGTTGATTAGTTAAGTGTCTAAGTAATTATCAACAATGATTCTACCCCTGATTTTGTTCTATTGTTGTTGTTAAATGCAACTATGATGATCTAATCACAACTCATGTCATCCCGAACCAATTGAGCTACACTTTCTAGATCCGCCAAGTGTTAGAAAATGAACTTGTCTCCTCACCTGAGAACTAACCCTCAATCAGGACTCCAACCATGATGCTTACCGGCGCATTGAGTTTGGAATGATTTCCCATAACTTGATATTATTTTGAAATTAGAAAATAGTTTGGTTTGATGTAGTGTTAAAAGGATATGTGAAGATATTCGTAATACTATCATCGCTAGTTTCTTTAAATTTTGACAGATTAAGTATTCTCGCATCAGTCGCATGCATAACACATATCGTAAAATAACTTTTTAATATATTCTTTAAAATTGGCTAAAATCTGATGACATCTATATCATAATGATTACATGGATGAATACCTATATAATCAGTCACCACCAATGTCACATTCATACTTTGATGAGTTTGATCAGTTAACGACTTTAGTTTTAAAATGTAAAACAAAGAGCATATAAAGATTCTATATGAATTTCAACTTTAATTATATCATAGGACCATATATGGAGTCAAAGAACACCATTCATTTTTGCACAATAGTCAAAATCTAATTATGTTTGTGATCAAAAAGGTTATTGATAGAGATGAGGTACAAGAAATGTGTTTTTTTAGTCAACAAACGTCTTGACTTATATGTTCTTCAGTTCTATCACTTTTACATTTGTTATAGCATCTAATCTCGATCTCTATAACAACTTTATTTGAAGTTTATCATAAGGTAATGATGATTTTTAATAACATGTCTTACATAATTAATTAACCGAATATAAAACCGTATGCGTACCTTTTAGCAATTCTTCAGCAATCAACTTTATGAACCATAATTAAGGTTTATGTGTATTATAAGAATTGCCCTTTACCGTTTTACAATTCAATCCAAGATAATAACAATTCAATCTAAAAGGTACCCTAATCTAGTTTTTCTTCTCTTTTTCTCACGTTATTATATACACGTATTATTAACAAGTTAGAGTAAACGCTAGTTTTATTAACACAAAACGTTTGTTTATGAAAAACAAACCAATCGACTCTTTAGGGTTCTTGATCGATTGGCCAACAAGAGAAAAAGAGAAGAAAAACTAGATTAGGGTTTCGCGTGTGTAACAAGATTAGCAAACAATGAAACCTAGCCTTTGTTTATATAGGGTGAGAAACTTGGAGAACAAGTTGGATAAGGATTGGGTCTCCCCAATCCCCTACATGATCGGCCATAGCCCATAAGGGGTTTTCCCGATCCTTCTTGACTTTCAATTTCCACTCTAGTTCTTTTCCTTTAACCGTTAGTCAAGATCCGTTAATTACTTAACGGTTGTTAGTCATTTTGTGTATTTTTTTACATTTAGTTACTAAACTTTAACTCTCATACATAAAGTGTGCAATCCCATGATCTCGAGTTCGATCCTAACATACACATATTAAATATTGCCCATAAACTAACAGTTAAAACAGTAAATTTCTCACTCAAAATGTAGTAGAAAGGCAAATTTTATATTCGCCACTAAACAATGTTGATGAGCCAAATTTGTCATCTGAAGCATTTAAATAGAGTAAATTTGCCACCAATATTTTCGAAAATGAGTTTTTTTTAACGGCATTTCAATTAACAACTAGCAAGACGCTAGGAAGAACAAATACAAATAAGAAGATCAAGAGTTACATGGATTGCTAAACCAATCTAACCAACTAAAAGAAACTTTTCGTTTGCTTCTACTAGTAATCCAATTGAACGACGAAAGCTTAATCTCGTTGAAGTTGAGATTTTTTATAGGCCGTTTGATTTTAAAAAGAACTTTATTCCTATAGCTCTACAATGACCAGACTGTTGCGTTCACTGCCACATCAAAGAAAGGCTTGAGCTTAGATTCCATGGTAACACGATCGGGCAAGGAGAACATATCGATCATCTAAGTTTGTGATGGATGTATGCAGGAGCTGCCACCATGAGAAGACGTCCTTCCAGATGCAACGCACAAGTGAGCAGTTAACGAAAACATGGGTTTCCGTTTCAATATCATCATTGCATAGGGGGCATCGAACATCGAACCGAGTGAGCACTTATTTGCCATTAAGTTTATTCATGGTAAAAAAGTTGCAATGTTACAGTACTTTCGATACTTGTAACTGAGATTTTAACATGAAGAATATATGCATCACATAAGCAAATGAACAAACAACTTAAAATATGTGATTTCTATTTATAATACATAATTGGAAAAATTGTCTAAAAATACATTCAACTTGTCACTTTTTACTATTGTATGCATTGAACTTTTTTTACCCTTATTGTATACACAAACTTTGTTAATTTTACTATTGTATACACAAACTTTATTAATCTTATTATTATATCAATACACAAACTTTGTTAAACTTACTACTGTATCAGTAATTAGTGTGCTTAATCACTGCCACATCATAAAATAGGCGTATTATTGATACAATAGTAAGATTAACAAAGTTTGTGTATACAATAGGAAAAAAAAAAGTTCAACGCATACAATAGTAAAAAGTGTCAAGTTGAATGTATTTTTAGACAATTTTCCCTACATAATTCAAGAGAATTTATCTTGATAAAAAAACTTAAAGCTCTCGTAATTTATTTTTGATTTCTTATTACCAAAAAATTCACATGTCTTTTCTTAGAAATAATTTTGTATAACCTAATGTATTAAAGAATTGACAAGATACTCATTTTTTTCTATAGAGATAATTTGTATGCAAGTAAATCAGATACAAAAACACAACATTCTCTATATTTATCAGTGTTTTGAAACCCGGGTCGACCGGTTCCTGCCAAAAAAACAGGTAAAAAAAACCCGGGTTAACCGGCTAGACCCGCCGGGTTTTGAGTGACCCGGGTTAACCCGGTTCTCGAAACCCGGTTGGGTTTCATTTTTTCAAAAAAAATTAATAAAAACCCGGGTTGACCCGGTGGTCGAACCGGTTGACCCGGCGGTCAAACCGGTTGACCCGGTCAAAAAAATAAAAAAAATAATAAATAGAAAACCGGGTTAACCCGGCGGTCGAATCGGTCGACCCGATGACGACCGGATCGATTTCGAACCCGGTTTTCAAAACATTGATATTTATAAATAATGTATATGCAAAAATAAAATTGGTATGCATAATGTTTAAAAAGGAAGAGCGGAAATTTTACCTTTCTAATGGAATTTCCTTTTTTTTTTTTTTTTTTTTTGAAATAATGGTTTTTTAGCGGAAAAATAAAAAGGCTTATTAAAAATTTGATGGAAAATTTAGTGGCGAGCACAAAAACGGAAAAACCGAATCAAAAACCGAAATAGCCCAAAAAACCGCACCAGAAAACCAAACCAACTGAAAAACCGATAGAGACAATTTGGATTTTCAGAGAAACCGTATGTTTGGGGCATTTTTTGTTTGCATACGATAAACCCAACTAAAAAAACTGGCTTGCCCCACTTTTATATATCTTTCAAAACTTCAAAAATAAACTTATCAGTATAAATGATTTGTCACTTAATGATTTAAACAAATGGTTTGATGTCTTTTAATTTGATGTCTTTTAATATGATTATATGTTTAGGTTGTAATTTGATAATTTTTTGTTGCTATATCATGCTACTATTATTCTCGAATGATTTTGTTAGGAAACTTAATATTTATGTTCGATGGAAAACTTTACTAGCTATTTCTTTATTAGTTAAAATCATGACGAAATAAGTTAAGAGTTATAACTAACTAGTCTATTAATCGATAAATCAAAAGGTAAACGAAAAAGCCAAAAACCGAAACCATACCGTTGAAATTTTAAAAAATCCAAGTTTTCGATTCAGGGTTTAATTTTAACCAAATACTTACTCAAACCGCTACTTTACGCAAATTTGCTATTTTGATATATTTTAAAGTGGCAAATTAGCTCTTTCACTAGTATCTTTTATCATGGTAGCATTCTTGTTATACGAACAAACAACTTTCTTTTATTTATTTGCAAAGCTCGTTACACTAACAAACTTAATTTCATTAACTAGCAAGTAGCTGGAAAAAAGGAAAGATTACATGATACTTGAACAAATGAGACATGATCGATGATCCAATTGAATAATAGGTTTAAAATGTCTACTCCCATGGCAAATCCAACGATGTGACAATTATGTTCTCTTCTACAAAGTGTCGTTAAGGGATCGGCTGAATGGGTTCGTGTTAAACAAACTATACTATGAGCTAACTGTGCGGATTACCACGTCGAAGTAAACCATGGTCCGATGGTCAAGTTGTTTAGGCTTGTATAATCATTGCAAGAATTGTTCCAGGTTTATTTAATCAACTTATATAGGATTTATAAACATAATTTGGAAATTAGAGAAATGATAGTTAAAATCACAAGGTTTCATCTTTCTTTTCGCATGCCAAAATCTTGACAACTTCAAATTTCAAAGTTCAATGATTTTGATTGCATTGATCAATTCTACTTTTATAAAGCTTCATCTTTTTTATATAATAAAACAAAATCACTATTGAAAATTTTTCATTTCAAAAAAATTAATTCATTGCTTATTTAGTAATAATTGTATTTTAAAAAAAAAAGATTATTTTCTTATTAGGTAACATTTTATATTTATCCATAACACAAGTAGAAGATAAATAAAAAAAATATATATAAGATACAATTAACACAAATAGAAGATAAATACAAAAAAATATAGATAATATGCAATTAATAATAGGATTCAAAATTTTAAATAATTATCTTTAATAATAAAAAAACTATAATTAAACATTATAAATCAAACAAAACAAAAATTAAATTATTTATTTTTTAATAAATAAAAATATATTATTCAAAAAATTTAAAAAAACTCGCGCGTGCGCGGGTATTATAACTAGTATACATTATCAACAAAACTATGCGGTTTTCCCATTATTCTTGGATGCACGTTTTTTATTTGTCACAATCACATTATTGATACATGTCAAAAGCAATATTAAAAGTCCATTTAAGGAGAAAGCAATTAGGAATAACGTGCTAATCTTTTATATAATAAAACAAAACCTCAAGTGGGTGACTTTTTCATTTCACAAAAATCAAATCATACCTTATTTAGTAATAATTTTATTTAAAAAATAAAAGATTATTTTCTTATTAGGTAACATTTTATATTTATCCATAATACAAGTAGAAGATAAATACAAAAAATATAGATAAGATGCAATTAACAATATGATTAAATTTTTTAAATAATTATCTTTAATAATAAAAAACTATAATTAAACATCATAAATCAAACAAAACAAAGATTAAATTATTTGTTTTTTAATAAATAAAAATATATGATTCAAAAAAATTTTTAAAAAAAACCCGCGCGTGCGCGGGTATTATAACTATATATGATTAAAACCTTTGATAACCTAGGTACTTTACAACTTTTAGAAGCTTAAAGCCTATATTTTGAATATCCATGATTGTAATTTAAAACAATTTATCCATTTTATACTTTTGTTAATATTAATGAAGCAGAGCAAACAAAATTTGCTTCATTTTTAATGTGAAAGCTACGAGCACACTATATTCTTCACTTTTTAATGAATGATCACTACCCCTTATATCATACTAAATGATATTCCTACTAATTATCGTGTGGAATCTATATTTCATCTCATATACACACTTATCAAATGGAGAAGATTAGGGATAGACTTTGCGGAATCTAAATGTCATCCTCGCATAGTTATGATGATGAATTAGGCAGAATAAGTACGAAAATAAATCAAATTTCCTTTTTCATACACCGATTGTTCACATTTAGACTTGATAGATCAACGTATGATGAGCGAAATAAACCTTAACTAGAACTATGAGAAATAGTGATAGATCATCACATTTTAAAGAAAATGAATTTAATCCCCAAAATACATTGTTGCCATGAAATGGAATGGTGGATGGATGGTTTGAAAATACAGCTACAATCGAGTCACGCTCAAGCTCGAGCATGATAAGGTTCAAAAATTCTAAGACATTCTTGAGCTTAGTTTGATAGCTCAACGAGCTCCAATAACCCATGTCTGAGCTTGGCTCGAGTAAGATTTGAATTAATTTTGAGTTCAACTTGAAAAGCTAGAATTTATATATAAATGAGTCTTTGATAATCAAACTCTTCTATAAAATAAAATAAAAATAATTAAAATCAAGAGCTGAGAACTAAACAATATTAGCCTCATAGATAACTGCGAGGAATAAAAATACAACATAATATTATGGAGCATTATGGTTTAGAAAGTTCTTCTAAAATATTTATTTAGATGTTTACAAAGTAAATACAAATATTTTAGTTTTTGAGTTACCCGTATAAATATATATAATAAAAATTATATATGTATACGAACATTCATTATGTGTTACAAGTTGGTTTATTGAGTCTGAATTCAAATTCTAAGACATTCTTGAGCTTAGTTAGACAGCTTAACGAGCTCCAATAACCCATGTCTGAGCTCGGTTCGAGTAAGCTTTGAATTAATTTCAAGTTCAACTCGAAAAGCTCGAATTTATATATAAATAATGTATTTGATAGCCAAACTATTCAATAAACTAAAAAAATAATTAAAATTGAAGAGTTGAGAACTAATCAATCATAGCCTCAAAGATAACTGTGAAGAATAAAAAACAACATAATATTATGGATCATTATGATTTAGAAAGTTCTTCTAAAATATTTATTGAGATGTTTACAAAGTAACTACAAATAATTAGACAAATATTTTAGTTTTTGAGTTACTCATATACATATGTATAATAAAAATCATATATGTATACGAACACCCGTTATGTGTTACAAGTTGATATATTGAGTCTGAACGCTACAAAATCTCGACTTGATAGAGGCAAACTCGAGCATAAGTTATTTGATAATATCTCAACTCGTTTGCAACCCTTTTTAAAAACCTCTTCCATTAAGATTGTAATTTTTTGGCATATGGTTTCAACTATTTACACCACAAGTTACATAAAAACTACATGAAAATTAAGTTCATCTTTAATATACGATAAACTTGGATTATACTATGTTACACACGGAGTGGGAGAATGCTAGAGTAAAAACAAT